>MJUU01001863.1:30558-51528 GCA_002080025.1 Modiolus philippinarum
AAGGATTCATTACGATAAGTGAAGAACTAATTTAACGCAATTAGCAAGAGCAAGAAGTATTTACTATATATTTTATTGATTATAATATGCATTAACTAAATAACTAAAGTATTACATTCCATAAGGAATTGTTGAATAGTCATCTCGTAATACTCTTTTATCAAACACGATTCTGTAGTCTTTTGTTTCCGTGCACGAGATAATGTCAACAGTTTTTGTGTTCCTACGAATCTTGTGATCGTCTCTTAAAGTAATCGATTCCAAATTTCCAGTCACCATTTCTTTAACAGTGTTGAAATTCAATTCCATCGAATTCTTATAGTTCATTGTTACACCACGAATTTTACAACATGTCTTATTTCCTTTTTTATCAGGTCTTGCTAGTTTGTATGCATAATTCTTTGGACCACCGCTCACAAAACATTCGATATTGTTATTTTCAAGTTCATCAGTCATTTCGCCAAGAAAATCACCAACCACTGGTCGCCATTCACCTGGTTTAGATATGAATATTATTGAATCCGTATCGCAATAGAGTGCTCGTTCCCCTAATTTTTCAAGATAAGCATATAACGCCAAGCGTGCCTGAGCCGTAGTATATGCTGCTATTACGACATTTGTCCTTCCAGATTCTTCAATAAACTTGTCTTTATTTATCCACTGCAAACGGACCATTTCATCTGTTACAAAGCTGACATCTTGTACTTCCTGTTCGTCGCTTGTCAATATATCAAAAAATGATTCTGCATCTTTGATATATTTCATCTTAGGTAGATTCAAACGTTGACCAAATTTCCCCCAGAAACTGTTAAAAGAAAGTAAAACGAAATTGAGAAATGAATACACATAAAAGTGAATGCAACTTATAATTTATCAATTTACATTATATACGTACTTATATGCGAAAAAAAATACATACCAGAGTAACCATTTAATTTCGAGATATGGCCATTTCGACAAACTTATGTTTCATCATGTCAGATAAAAACATGGTATATATTAAAATACTGAAATAATGATAAAGAAATTACCTGTTTAACATCAATTTTGCAAGCTGTCTTAGTCCTGGATTCTTCTTTATATTTTCTGCTGTTAACAAGATCCCTTCCTTTTCGTAATATTCTCTGATATACCGTTCTTGATCCTCTATTGTTTTACACCAATCTGGCCATCCACTTGCCTCTTGTTTAATCTTAAGAAATGTATTTATGTAATCAGTGAATATACCGCCCTGCTTAGTGTTTGGGTCATATTGTGAGATTTCATCAAAGTGCCAAACTTCATACAACTCCTTGATTTTATATCCTTTTTCTACAGCTTTTCTTATCTCATCGCTAACCCATGTTCCAGTGATTGCTCGCTCTTCATCATTATGATGACATTCCTCAGTAGACTTGTTTTCCATACATGTCTTACACAACCCAAACAACAGTTTGCCGTTACATTTCGTAGGAAGAACAGGTAGAAATAAACCCCTAGGTGGAATAATCTTACACTTGATAAGGCCTTCATAATGGTGAAAATCTTCAAAATTTTCCGTAACTATTCTTGGATGACCAAGCGGAATTTTTCCCGTCTTATTAATGAAAGGATAAAGCGATGTGACATCATAGTAATCTATCTTATATCCGTTGGCTTCTTTATAAGTGGTGAATGCCTCTGTTCGACCTCCATAAAAAGCTTCTCGAGGTTCCAACGAATCAACGATACATAAATCGTTGACAAATGTTCTCATGGGAATATTACTCTCCATTTCTTGATCAAACTCGCATTCCCATACTGATACGCATATATAACCTGCATCTTCCAGATATTTTCTTTTGTCAAGAGTTCTTTGGAATAAATCAGACATTGAGCTACCAGTGACAGGGTTTATGGTAGATCTTCCAAAGCAATTCTCACAACCATGCCAGAAGCAACCATTGAATTCATAAACAATACGTTCTCCAGATTCTGTTTCTCTGTAGCCGTCTACCATGAATGGACCAATTTGTTTTTCTCCACCGTTTTTAAAATGCTGTATAATTATTCCATCTCGTTTGGATATATATTTTAGCCACTTGTATGCTTTTATTGATTGTTTTTGCTCTGGGGCGTATCCGTTAGGAGGTATTATACCAATACTTTCATAATCCAGGAAGTTTCTGCGAAAAACTAGGTTGCACGCAGAGGCGATCGTAAGGCAGCTTTCGAACGGATCGATTCCAGGTAGGTCACCTTTTGCAGTTACATCCATAAACATCTTTCTGAATGTTAAACATCCCCTTCTTAAAATGTCGACATCAGACTTACAATACTTTACTAATTCTTCTTGAAGATTGAACGAATCACATTTGTGTTCTTCATACCACTTAATGAAGTCAGATCTTTTTCCCTCGTCATCTTTCATGCCATCCGGGTTATAGTAACGAATATCTGGAAGATTTGAAAGTATCACATTCTGGTTTGCCTTTGTGTTAAATAAATGGGGAAAATATCCTTTTGACAACTCATCAAGTCCAAATGTCTTTGGAAATTTATCAAGGGCCATTGGAATGAAATTGATGGAGTCTAGAAAACGAATTTTGCACTTAGAAACTTCGATCGACATAAACTTTGATCCGGTAACCACGACTTCAGGCAGTATGGCATTTTCATAAGAGCACTCTTGCACCTGCATTTTCCTCCGAAAAAAGCCAACGACAAAAGTCGTCTCTCGACGAATCACCTGAGAAAACGTTTTCATTTAGCCCACACTTCTGACACCAACTTTTCTCATGTATGGTTTTATCCATGCATTTGTTGCAGACTTTGTGTGCAACACATAGATTTGGACGATGTTGTTTTGTTCCACACCACGATTGATTACAATGTACACATTTACGACTCTTGTCTGAAAATACATAACCTTCTTCACATTGCAGCAAATTGTCTTGGGTGCATTCAAAGTCGAAAAATATGAATGTTTTTACGTCATTTTCCTTTTCACTGACATTGGTTTTAATCTCCTGTCCTTTACTGGCACTGGAACTATCGTTGTTTATCGGTTGTATGTAACATAGATGACCCTCTACGACAAAATCCTTGCACGTGTTGCAGAAACGTTCCCCACACCGATGAGATCTTTTGTGTAGTTTGGTATTTACACACTGATCGCAATGAGTGCATCTATAATAAGTACCACAGGTGGATTTCCCAGATTGGCTTTTGTCCTTGTGCATTTCAAAGCAAATATTGTTTTTAAAATGACGGTTGCAATCCTCGCAATATTTCCAGTTCTCATCCGCATCATGATGAATTTTATAGCAATGATGACAAGTATTGTTACAAGAATGATCTTCCTTGTGGTCATACCCTTTGTTACAATTTGTGCAATAATAGTTTCGACCAAGAAATGCTGGCATTTTTGTAATGACGTCAAAATGTTTGTCATGATAGTACAGATAAATTTTTTTCTCTGTGGCCTGCCCTTTATAAATTATTGAATTAAAATGTTCTTTTGAGACGACATTTATCTGGTATCCAACCAAGACTTTTTGAAATGCTTTTATGTCTTCGATTCCACACTTTCGTAATGGTACCCCAGCTCTTTGATGAAGTTCACGAGCCATTACACCTTGGATCGATTTTCCCAATCGGATCGAATTCCATTTGTCGTGACCATCAAGTCGTGCTTTTGCTGTTACGATGGCCCTGGCACAGCATAAATCATCGTTGTTCAGAATTCGAATGAAACATTTCTTCTCTTTCAATGTTTTCTCCAAGTCTACATACTTGCATCGTTTTCCTACACCTCCCGATGGTAGACTTACATGAATGATTTCTATTTCAAGGGTTTCGTCCAAAATAAATTCCTCGTACGATTGTAGTACTCTTTCAATTTCAGTCAAGAACCTTTCAGCACTCAGTTGATGCAGTTTCATAAATGGTACAGAAACAGGGAAATCCAATTCTGGACATTGTACGGACATTCTGACGAGGTCCGAACTATCCATGAATTCTGTCATATCTTTGATAATCGAATTAAAAAGAAACCGTAAGCTCTTTAATATATTGGGAATACCTTTAATATCTAAATGTTTAAAGGTAACCTTATATCTTGTTGATGTCGTTTTGAATTTTGGCATTCTCTGTTCTCCTATTACGCTGATGGTGTACGATTCGTCAGGGTTATCATATTTTGTAAGACGTCTTTTAATGGGAGGTCCACCAGTTGTTACTGCTTTTCGTTTTATTGCACCACCAGTCTGACCATGGCGATTTCTTTTGTGTAAGGATAGGGTCTCCTGATTTTGGAACATTTTATTGCATACGTTGCATTGATGAACATCATTCGAGTTATGTTTCTGTTTATGTATGTCTAAATTATCTTTCCTGTAAAATACTTTGTCACAAATCCCACATATAAAAATGTCTTTATGCCCAAGTATCCGCTTATGTTCTTGCAGTAGACTCTGTTTGGAAAAACCTGCTCCACATTCCATACATTTATACTTTTGAGGCGTCTCTCCTGTTCGGTGTTCCATCGTGAAATGACTATTCTCTGCAATGAAATGAAATATATATGGAATTACCTTTTCAAATCAATAAAAAGCACAACTCTTTTCATAACATTCAGTTGTTATTTTTCGTTTGAACGAGTAGGATGTATCAGTGCCCAGAGTGTCATGTTCAGTTTTCTAGAAAAGATAATATGCAGAGACATTTGAAAAACAATCACAAAACTTATCAACCAACTGTCAATGAAAGTGAGCCTATATTGCAACAGGGCGCGGCATTGTATACGACTCTGCTACCAGCGCGGGAAGATCATGTAGTTCTACGACATCCATTCACTATGATCTTGTGTGGTCCAACTTCGAGCGGTAAATCTTGCTGGATGAACAGTTTATTGACCCGTGCAAGAACCATGATCAAACCACGCCCCGAACGGATCCTATGGTGTTACAAAAGATGGCAACCATTGTTTTCTGAGATGCAGCAAACTATCAAAAACATAGTATTTATGCAAGGTTTACCGGACAATCTGAATGATGACTCATTCCTTGACAGTAGCTATCCAAGTTTAATCGTCATTGACGATCTCATGAGAGATGCTACCAACAGCAAAGATGTTTGTGAGCTTTTTGTTGAGGGGAGTCATCATAGAAACATCAGCATAGCATGTATTATGCAGAATGCCTTTTCCAAAGGAAGGGAGAACAGGACGATGAGTATCAACAGTCAATACATGGTCTTATTTAAGAATCCACGTGATCAAGTGGGACCTGCCGTTTTTGCAAGACAGATGTATCCAAATAATCCGAAAAAGATCATGACAAAGTTTCAAGAGGGAACAAAGAGGCCCTTCGGGTATCTATTTGTCGACCTGAAGCAAGATACACCAGAAGATGAAAGACTAAAAACAGATATATTTGAAGATAGACGAGAAAGTGAACGCTGTAAACCAAGAGACACTAATATGATAGGCAATGGCATGCATAACTTAATAAACAGAGAACCAACCGTTTTGGATCAGTTTGAACACAAACGTCAAACAGAGCAGACGGATTCAAAAGACTTACCAGTTAATACAGAAAATTTAGGAGAAAAGATGCCTTCCTGTGACGAATGTGGATTAATGTTTGAAAACGTGCACGATTTAATGCGACACGTAAAGAACTGGTGTCCAGAAAATCACGATCTGAAACGAAAAAGGGATGAAGAAAATGAATATATCCCAGCTAAAAAATTTAAAAGTGAAATACAGATAGCAGATGGAGAAGACTTGGCATTTAAAACGTTGGCTAGATTGGCAAGAGAAGAGTCAAAAGACCGCCGGGAAGACAAAGTTGATAAGTATTTGGATGAAGGAATGGAAGAAGATGAAGCAAGACATAAGGCTGACAGAAAACTTAGACTAGAAGATTTGGATAGCTTTATGCTAAAATATGAAAATCTTATGCAATATCTGATGCAAGTACGCGCGGGTAATACCCATTCTAAGGTGCAAAAACTGACACTAAAGCTCGTTGAAGATGGAATGGCTTACCAGAAAGCAATTAAAGTAGCAATAAGGAAATATAAACACGAATTGGAAGGTTTCCTTGATGACGTCATAGAGGAAGAGGTTGAGGAGGGAGAGGAGGGAGAGGAGGGTGAGGAGGTAGTCGACGATGAAGACGACGACGACGAGGGAACCGATGAAGAGGAAGGAGATGACGAGGATTAATTACTATAAAAACGAAACCTTTCACTTAACTCATCATATTAGCTTCCAAAATCATCTAGATGACATCGTGGGACAGATATTTGAAGAATGTTTATTATGACTCGTCTAATGCAGCAAGTTTTTCCGGACCAGAAAAGTTGTATGCATTCGTGAAAAGAGATGGAAAGTACAAACTCAGTAAACATAAAATAAGAAAATGGTTACAAAACCAAGAGCCATATTCCATGCACAGACCTCTCCAGAGACCAAAAAATAGAACACATGTAATTGTGTCTGGGATAGATGACCAATGGTCTGCCGACCTCATGGATATGGTAAAATTCAAGAAATATAATGATGGTTTCTCCTACGTCTTGGTAGTTATTGATGTGTTTTCAAAGTACCTGTGGCTTAGGAAATTGAAAGACAAAGATGGTGAAACTGTGGCTTCAGCATTCACAGATATTTTCCGCGAGGGTCGTAAACCAAACCGCATAAGGACAGACAAGGGTCAAGAATTCAGATCTTTAAGTGTTCAACGAGTCTTTAAAGCTGAAGACATTCGACATTTCTATGCTTTGAATGAAGTCAAAGCAGCCGTGTCGGAAAGAGCAATTAAAACGATAAAAACCAAAATATATCGTTATTTTGAATACAAACAAACATACAGATACATAGAGAAGTTGCAAGATTTTGCTACAGGATATAATAAAACTAATCACAGCACCATAGACATGGCACCAGCAGAAGTAACTAAACAAAGCTCAGAAAGTGTACACTTGGCTACTTACTTAGCAAGGAAACCAGAGAGAATGTCCAAACACTTGAGATTCAGATTCAAAATCGGTGATTATGTTCGAATTACCCACTTGAGAAATATATTCACTCGGGAATATGACGAAAAATGGACAGGAGAAATATTTAGCATTGTAAATCGTTTCCGGAGACAAGGACGGCCAATCTACCAGATTAAGGATTATAACGGAAATAAAATACAAGGAACGTTTTATCAATCTGAACTTCAAAAAGTTTCCATGAAGGACGACGAACTATGGAAAATAGAAAAGATTGTAAAAACCAGAGGAAAAGGACATAACAAACAATATTATGTGAAATGGCTTTACTGGCCCGAGAAATTTTCTTCGTGGGTTAACGCCCGCGACTTGCATGACTTGTAATTATATAAATTTGTAAATAAAACAATTTGATAGCATAATTATCTTGTTATATTTTTAAACATAAATACAAAAGTGCTTACCTTTTACAATTTATATAAATTTCCCATAAAACGTCCTTTGCGTCTTTGTTTTCAATTTTGAAAGTCGCGCAAATATTTTCAGGTATGCGCTTTTATATGGTGATTCGGTATGTCAATATTTCAGCAGTACGATTGACATGTGTTCTTTTGAAATAGTTAAATGGTTGAGTACATAACATTTAACGAATGTTTTATTAAATATGTTGCTATAGAAATATGCCTTAAGCTATAGACAGATTATTCATTATCTGTTTACTTCAAACAGCCTTTCATATTCACCACTGCGTGACATTCGTTTTTGATCTTGCTGATTAAAAAAAACACCTGCCATTTACTGTAGTCGTGGGAAGTTATTCATTTTGTTTTTAACTGTGAAACAGATATATGTGTTTAGAAATAAATATATTTACTCATTTACCTACGGAAATTATAAAAATTGAAAATAAAAAAGGGATTATAACAAAAATGTCTTATTCCGGTAGGTCTATAATATATCGTGCTTTAAAGCTTATATTATGCATATTGTTTTTCTATCATTTCTAATAATTTTAAAGACATTAAAATGATAATTGACTTCTCATTGAGTAATGAAATAATTCATAAAAAGAATTCGCTCATAAAACTTAATGCTCATTTTGAATATGCTATAGCAAACATGTTAATGACATGTTTTCATTACAGTAGATCGTCCTTCTTGTATGTTAAGTATATTTTATAACACGACGTATTTTTTTTTGGCGACAAATTACCAGAAAATTATGATTTTCTTATTAACGTATGAAGTGTATTAATTATTCCGAATTAAGTAAAATGCAGAACACACCTGGATGGAAATCTTTTTCAACAAAACATATAGCTTTAAAATCACGGGTTAAAGAACTTACAGCTTAATTGCTTTTATCAAAGGTTTAATTTTTAAACTCTGTATTTCTACGTGAAACTTTTACGACTAACTGCAGGTAGCTACTGTCAGCTGCTATTTGTTAATTGATTTCTTTTCATAAGTCGTAGTTTACAGGCTTGAAAATGGTGGTATTATTAACAGAGACATCTGCTTATACGAAAGTTGAATGCTTTTTCTTTGTCTTTCTTTTCCTTTTGCCTTGATTGACCATAAGTCCTTTACAAAAGCAAAAGAAATCAACAATAAAATAAACAATTAGAAAGGACTCTAAATGCTCTATTGATTTAATTCTTTAGTAATTTATTTCAGTACTTAGTTTTATTTTAAATTATCTTGATATATATTGATTATATTGATACTGAACACCTGTCTTTATTCATTTACTACAACTCGAGGTTTAACCGGAGAGAATATTTTGATGGTATAACCATGGACTTAGATATGTTTCATTTAAGAACAGATGTACTCCTCATGCACATATTAGACCGATTAAAATAATTAATTATCCATTATCTTTAATTCATTATCATTAGAACATTTACAACTGGAAACATATGCACGATATGGTAACAGTCTCATTATGCATGTCACAACTTCATTTCCAATACATAATATGGTCACCAGTTGTTATTAATCAGTAGCCATATGAAAACATCTGCCATTGTCTAATTACCAAAACAATGACAAACGCAGCTACATAAGAATGTATATTCAATATTGCAACACATTGTGACATAACTGGATTTACAGTCTAACAATAATAAAGACACACAATTATTAAAAAGATACATAGTATTATGATATGACCAATGCAATAGTCCAGATTCAGTACCTGTTATCAAATTTTCTAATTAACTGGACTTGTGTATTGTATATTCTTATCAGGTACCCCCTTCTGTGCATCAAAACAATAACTATTGCAGCTAATCAAATATACTCATGCAATATTTCAAAGGGATGACGTAACACAATAAACAACAAAATAATTACACAATATATACTCATTAAGAAATATCAGGTCATATCACATGGCCGATGCAAAATTACGTAATCAATTTATTGAAAAAGCGCGGGAAATCTGGATCTATACGTATGAGGTAGACTACTTCTAAGTAACCGTATCCAGTGCCTAACTAGTACATATGAATGAAACGTACAAGGGATTAAACAAGCACAGTGATAATATAAGGTACATTATGCAAGTAAATGGAAATCATAACGTGAATGATTTTTTCCACATAATAAACCTTCGCAGTGACCTCTGTGAAGACTTTTTCCCATGCCATCTTTTTTGCGTCTGTGGTGACCCCGACGATCCCCCAGACCTGTAAGCTTCCCAAATATAATGTGCTCTAGTTTGTGGACGCTTTGAATTAAAGCAATTTTCCCCCTCGCTCCAATTTGTCCCTCGTTTGGTTTGCTTTTCGTCGGCCATAGCTGAAATAAAGTGAAATTTACAACCTACGACTGTTACCTTCGAAACAGCACACTCCATTTTCCCGGATTTTTGATACATTTTGTGCCTTCAAATCAAAAGAGTTCTACTAAGATCGCTAATGTTATTGAAAAAAAAAATACTCAAATATTTTCCTCACTTGAGGATTTCCTCAAATACGCTGAGTAATGTTTATGAAACGCATATTCAGGAAAATCTCAACTGAGGAAATACTCAAAGGATTTGAGGATGAGGACATCCTCAAATTTGAGATGTTTTATGTAACCAGGGCCAGGTGCACCGGTAGAGTAATCATATTCTGTAGAAAAACAAGTCCTCCAAACATAAATTCACCTAAAACGTGATAAAAGGCAACATTTACACTGGAGAATGTTTCAAAATCACATTTACCACCCATTCAGACCATCAGAGATTAGAACATACATTGTATGTGAAAGTAGCCCTCAAGATATAAATATGATTTTAAATTGCGTCTTTATAAATGCAATAAATGATACATATGTTTGAACATTGATCTATAGGGCTAATTTTTAGACAATTTTGCCATCACCTTGCGTACGTCGTCTATTCATGCATACGTCGTGCGTCCGTCCAGTATTAACTTTTTATTCAAAGATCCTCCTTTCAAAATCTTCAGTAAAATTGTTTTGTCAAAAGTAATATCTTCGTCTGTACGGACTTTTTGCATTTAATGTTACAAAACGTTATTTGTCTCCGATTCAAAATTATCTGATTAATATGAAATCCATTTGAAAATGTAACATTAGTCATTGTATCTAACGTTTGGTAATTTATTTTACGAATCTTGCAAAAGTTTGAGCTTGCACATGGAACACAAATGCTCCATGACATACAGTTTTCTATACATCAATGGATTCGCAATTTCTTTTTCTTGTTTGTGGTAGTTTTGGACACTATACAAACGCTGCAAGAGTAGATATATAAAAAACGTAAAATTTACAGGTATGAAATATTACCATTTCACGTTATTTCTTTGAAAAAGTAGTACCAAACAAATTGATTTTTCAATTCTAAATATATTTCTTAAGTGATCTATGAACCCTTTTAAAAAAATGATATTCCAATGCAAGTGATTTAGATCTATTTGTGTTCAATTTTGGACCGGAAAGTAAGACTTAGTCATTTAATAGTGATTGACTTTAAAACAAAAACAAATATTCTAAATAAAAGTTTTTTTTTTGCTTTTTTTCTTTATAATATATATTTTTATTTTTAAAAGATTCAATTTTGTTCATCTTTACATGAAGTTACAAAATTTTATATTTGAAGAAGAAAGAATTTCCTAACATGAATCGAAAACCATGACGGCGTCATCTGTAACAGATTATTGTCATAAAGGAGCACCTCTTTTTCCTGAAATCGGTGAAAAACTGTGGCATTATATAATTCACAGCCCATACATAGTACACAGGGAAAAGAAACTGTCACAAAACCTGCATATGGCGACAAAACTAATAATGAAGACACATAGAGATTTGAAAATGCTGATAGGTCCAACAAAAACAGTGCCAATTCAATATCCAAAAATTGGCTTATCTTTGACCACAGGGAATTTACGACAGTCAAAATTTAACGAAAAGATATGGAGTAAATGAACGTGAGACCATAACACATATGTTAACTCCAGCTGCAATGATTTTAATGAGTTGTAGGGCCATTTCGGAAATTTATTCCTCATCAGCAGCACTAGAACCCAAACAAAGGAAATCCATAATTTCAAAAAATGTTATAAAAACCCTTATAGTTTTGATAGAAACGACATACACTGTACGAGGAGAAAAGTTACAGTTTTCGAAATCAAACGCTGTAAATACATTGCAAAGAGCCAATTATGTTTTTGGCAAAACCAGTGCAAGAAAGGAAGCAATAATTATTTTATCCGTACACTGATAATCAGTGTTCAAAAGAAAGATGCTGAGAAATGACCACTCCCTACAACAATTGAGACGAATTCCGAATATAATAATAGTGCATCGCTTTCACCAAAAGCGAAAGATAACAATAATGGTCAAAGCCCAAAATTTTAAACAAACCAAATGCATGTTGGAACAATCACTGAATTCAAAGTCCAGCGCTTTGCCAAATACTGATTACTCATTGGCTGAACTGGTCTGCGAGAGCGATGAAATTGTACCTTACAGTGATAATCGGGATTATGATAAAACAACGGCAGTAGAATACCGAAGGAACAAAGGGGTGAAATTCACAAAAATCGAAGTCCAAAGACAGGGCAAAAACGAGAACACAGAAAACAATGACGTAAGACACGAAAACAATGACGCCAGACAGACACAAAGCACAGAACCAGAAACCACAACATTCAGAACAAAGGCACTCACAGTGTGAACTCCAGTGAAACTGAGAGTGACATCAGGTGCTCCGGAAGGGTAAGCATGTCCTGCTCTGTTAACAGCACCCGTCACACTGTGAGTGATTCAATCCGGGAAAATGTCAAAGTCGAAAAGTTAAACAGTGTAAAGAAGAAGGATGCTGATAAACAGTGTAAGAGATATGATCATCTACCTACAACAGATGCCGCAGATCCTATATATATGACCATACTGTCATAAGTTCACCAAAATAACACGATAACAATTATGATGATATTGCTAACCATGACGAGAATCTTCATTGATAACAATTGAAAATTGATTGCTTTTATACTATTTAATTTGTAACAAATGTGATATTGTTTTTTTTAATGTCACCTTACAATGAATAACTTTAAAGTAGGTGTTCATGAATCAAGATGTAGACAGGAATAAAAGCCCTGTCCTTGATAAACGGGAGTTTTCTATGTATCGTGTGCGTTTTTGTCACATGTACATTCACTCCATATCCTTTCATTTTTCCTATTGAGTATATTTTTGTTGAACGTTTTAATTTTCTCATCAACAACGAAGGGATATGGAGAAATGCACATTAGACAAAGTCTCTACAAATACATGATCAAAACAAGTAATGACCCAACGCTTTTACTGTTGTTCATCTTGAAGAATTGTTCATCTTCATCATGTACATTGTGAGCTTAAAGTCGTGTATACAGCACATGTTCGCAACCAAAACTCATGTGCACATTGTTAATTTGTTACACAAACAAACATGGTAATTTAAGAGAAAAAAGACCTACACCAAAAATAGTCATAGGATGGACAGTGTCTATTTGGTGTGCAATGTTAGATAAATTTTTATTTTATTTTCCCATTTATGTTCAAATTTTGTAGAAGCTAGTCTTAGATAAAGTTTTTCTCAGACTTTTGGTTTGGATGTTTGACAAATTGGAGGCGTGGGTATAACTTTGTGGTTCAGTTGTTCAGTTGTTAAACATAGCTTTGCATGTTCTTTCATGTTATAGTTTGTCTCATATATTATTCCGTCATTGTCTTAAACGTTGAATGTGTAATTGTGTTCGATTTTCTCAACTTTATCTTTTCCCGAGAATTTCAAATAAATTCGTTTGTGTAAATTCGGTGCTGTATACAGAGCAGGAAATGCTTATCCTTCCGGAGCACCTGATGTCACTCTGTTTTTTAAAGTTCACACTGTTAGTGCTTAAGTTTTTTTTTTTTTTTTTTTTTTTTTTTTTTTTTTTTTTTTTTTTTTTTTTTGTATATGTAGTGGTTGTGTGTTTTGTGGGCATTTAGTGTCTTTGGTCTTCCGTCTTCTGGTGTTCTTGATTTTGCCTTGTCTCTGGACTTTGATTTATGTACTCTTGTGCTTTGTTCCTTCGGTATTCTACTGCCGTTGTTGTGATTGCATTCTCAAAAGTATGTTCATATGTGGCTAATTGTCTGCAATAATGTTGTCTTTGATCGGGATTATTTTTAGATTGAATAAAGATATTTTCACTTTTAGGTTTATTGCCAAGAGAAAGCGGAAACAAAAATTCATTTATGGCTTTTAATAGAAATAATAAACTACTTTTATATCGTGTAATGTTCAATTTCTATTTAAATTTCCACAAGTTAAAGCATTTTTCAAATGTATTAAAATCTTCATGATAGAGAAAAACAATAAAAGCGTTGTTCCATTGCTTTGTTTTACCATGTATTTGAAGAGACGTTGTCTCGTGTACATTTACTCCATATCCTTTCATTGCTTTATAAGATTCTATTAGTGCATGGTAAAAAGCCAATGAACAATTAAAAAGGGGGATAGCAAGAAACATCGACAAAGACTGAAAATTACAATAACATACAGTAGGGTGCAGACATAACCTCTCGCCAAGTTAACTTGACCCAGTCATAAAAGCTCTTCTAAGTTAGGACCGTTTTCAAGTTAACTTAGACAAGTCATAGAGCAGTCATAAAGCTACTCTAAGTTAACTTTAGAACTGTTCTAGAGCCCTGACTGCTCTGACCTGTTCTGATCATAGAATCCTGACTGCTTTGACCTGTTCTGGTCGTATAGCCCTGACTGCTTTAATATTACATCAATGGGGACGTTCAACATTCCCATAATTAGCGCTCATCGTGTGCACTCGTCGTGTGTGTGTGTATATCGTGTAACGTTCTCCGTTAATTGCGTGTATCGTGTAACATGCGTTTATACTTTCATTCAAAAGTCCACATTTTATATATATATTTGCCCGTTTTCTTTGCCTAGATAAATTATTTATTTTTATGAAAATTCCGCACAAATAAATTATTTATTTCCACGACAATTAGGATTAAAATGTTTAATTTTTTTTCTCTGGGACTAATATAAGTCACAGCTGGGACCAAGATTAAATTATTTATTAACAAAATCGCCCAGTTCTCACCCCTGAAAACAGCTGGTCGTCCCCTTATTTCTATTTTTTGTAAGATAATATAGTTTTTTACAACTCCAACTTTACAACTTTAAAAAATATTAACGTAATATTAACATACAAAGTATCACATGTTTTGGGCTTATGTACTACTCATGAAGAAAATCTGCCTTTTCTTATATATTTTATATCAAATCACAGCAAGTTGAAGTATTTCGTTCATCGATATAATATCGAATGAAGAAAATCTGCCTTTTCGTACATATTTTAGGTTAAATTGCAGCAAGTTGAAGTATTGCGGGCATCGATATAATATCGAATGAAGAAAATCAGCTTTTTCTTATATATTTTGGTTAAATTACAGAAAGTTAGAGTATCTCCGCCATCGATATAATATCTAGTGAAGAAAATCTGCTTTTTCATATATATATTAGGTTGAATTTGCCTTTTCTTATATATTTAAGATTAAATTACAGCAAGTTGAAGTATTGCGGGCATCAATATAATATCTAATGAAGAAAATATGCTTTTTCTTGTATATCTTAGGTTAAATTACAGGAAGTTGATGTATTGCGGGCATGAATATAATATCGAAAGAAGAAAATCTGCCTTTTCTTATATATTTTAGGTTAAATTACAGCAAGTTGAAGTATTGCAGGCATCGATATAATATAGAATGAAGAAAATCTGCTTTTTCTTATACATTTTAGGTTAAATTACAGAAAGTTAAAGTATATCGGGTATCGATATAATGTCGAATGAAGAAAATCCGCCTTTTGATATATTTTTTAGGTCAAATTACAGCAAGTTCAAGTATTGCAGGTATAGATATAATATCGAATGAAGAAAATCTTCCTTTTCTTATATATTTTAGATTAAAGTACAACAAGTTGAAGTATTTAGGGCATCGATATAATATCGAATGAAGAAAATCAGCTTTTTCTTATATATTTAGGTTAAATTACAGAAAGTTGGAATATTTCGGCCATCGATATAATATCGAGGGAAAAAAATCTGCTTTTTCATATATATTTTAGGTTGAATCTGCCTTTTCTTGCATATTTCAGGTTAAATTACAGCAAGTTGAAGTATTGCGGGCATCAATATGATATCTAATGAAGAAAATATGCTTTTTCTTATATATTTTAGGTTAAATTACAGCAAGTTGATATATTGCGGGCATGAATATAATATCGAAAAAAGAAAATCTGCCTTTTGTTATATTTTTAGGTCAAATTACAGCAAGTTGAAGTATTAAATAAAGAATGAAGAAAATCCGCCTTTTGTTATATATTTTAGGTCAAATTACAGCAAGTTGAAGTATTGCAGGCATAGATATAATATTGAATGAAGAAAATCTGCCTTTTCTT
Organism: Modiolus philippinarum; assembly: GCA_002080025.1. Taxonomy (NCBI): domain Eukaryota; kingdom Metazoa; phylum Mollusca; class Bivalvia; order Mytilida; family Modiolidae; genus Modiolus; species Modiolus philippinarum. The sequence goes on from MJUU01001863.1 coordinate 46,487, forward strand.
ATATATTTTAGATTAAAGTACAGAAAGTTGAAGTATTGCGAGCATCGATATAATATCGAATGAAGAAAATCAGCTTTTTCTTATATATTTAGGTTAAATTACAGAAAGTTGGAGTATCTCGGCCATCGATATAAAATCGAGTGAAGAAAATCTGCTTTTTCATATATCTATTAGGTTGAATTAGCGCAAGTTGAAGTATTGCAGGCATCGATATAATATCAAATGATCGAAGAAAATCTGCCTTTTTTCTATATTTGCCAGGGAAAAAATGAAAAACACAAATAAGACAAAAGACAAACGTCGACAACGATAGGAACTCTGGATCTTTTTAATGGTATTATTCATTTTGAAGTCATAACTCATAGAAAGTTCAAGAAGGCCCCAATCTGATCAATCGATGCTACGGTCGTGCATTTTCTAAATTTATCTTTGCTACTAAGCGGACGCGGGGAATCAACAAATAATGCCTACATCAGTATAGCTTAAACAGTAAAAATAAACGTTTGATATTAACAAGGCAATATTGTTTTATTTGTATGTTTTTATACTATTATATTAATAGGGAAATGTGATAGAGAAAGGGGAAGTTTGGGTACCAATAAAACGGTTTAACCCTACCGCTGGCGTTTGCTAGTGCTGGTACCAAGTCTGGCTGTCCCGAGTTCCTATCGTTGTCTGTCATTTTATGTTTTTTCTTGTGCAGAAATCTGGAATATTGTGGCATGTGATCGTAGTTTTTGGTCATTATCGATGTTTCCTGTTATCTTTCCCACATTAATATTGATGCAATTTTTACGAAAATCCAAAATTATTATAATTGAATTATTTTTAAATCAAAACATATTTGACCAAGTTATATGTTGTCCAATGTCTCTACAGTGCTATTATTTGTGAATAGTTACAAGACAATATAAGATAACTTTTTTTAATACCCTAAGGCGTCACTCAAAATGCAGTTTACAAGCGACTCATAGCGGAGCCCTCAGGTGTTCAAATAATCTACTGTTATTGCTTAATTAGGCGAAGGACTTTAACAAAAATTTCGAAAACAAACAGCGATAATCAACAAACTCATTCTAATTTGCAATTCCAGTGATTATAAATCTTGTGCCGACATTTTTGAGAGCTAAAAAGTAGTGTGAATAACCAAAATGTTCAAAATTGCATGGGACTTTACAAAATCATAATTGAAACTCAATATCTTAGCATGATTTTTCACTATGGCAATTTAAAAAACATGGGATTTTACCATTTCCCATGGGATTTTTACATATTCCCATAGGACTTTTATTATTCCCATGGAACTTTTATTATTCCCATGGGATTATTATTTCCCTTGGGATTTCTGTAATTTCCCATGGGATTATTTTTTTCTCCCATGGGAATATTCCAAAATCCCATGGGAAAAAGTAAAATCCCATGGCAAAAAGCATTTTTTAAATTGTAATTGTGTAAAGGTGTGCTGACGTATCGATTTACTAATATTATTTTAGTAAGTCCCATTAAATTCCGCATATTTTGGTAATTTACACTTTATGTTAGCTCTCAAAAATGGCGGCACCAGATTTGCAATCACTGGAATTGCAAATTTAAATTGGAATGAGTTAACAATTGACATCACTTGCAACGACTTTTACGCCCTTAAACATGTAAATACCACTTATTTATGTATCCTGTATTTAGTAAGAATGTGACTATTTTTAGAAAAGGGAAGTTATTTTTTACAAGGACGGATTTAGAAGGATATGTATGAATACAGTAAGTCGAATCACTGTTTTTATTACAATATTACATTTTATTACATTTATTTTTGGAGTTCCTTTAAATGGGGTTATAATGACAGGTTCGGTTATCTCAAAACGTATTGACCATTGGTCCTCAATAATGGCATCTTTTACAATAAAAGTTTTTGATAAGGTATTTGGATATAAGCAAATGTGTTGTGATACATTTTCGATTGGTTGGAAAAAAACGTTCATTTGTTAATTGGTTATAAAGTAAGTCTGTTTTCTATTCTTTTCCAACTTTTGCTCTTGCCTATTTTCAAGATAAAACAAGTATCTCGGGGGCAGTAAAAGTAGTACCTAAGAGACAGTAAAAGTATAACCTTCGAGGTCTTAACAGAAATCCCTTTGGACAGTAAAAGTATTACGTTAGGTGTAGTTCTTTTGGCTACTTCCCCGATACATATATAAGACAAATGTCTATTCCTTCAACAGAAATGTCCAGTAAAATGATAAAAATACATGGGTTGAATCGTTAACTTTGAATATTAAGGTAAGGAACAGTTGAATGTTGATAAATAACAATTTTAAAAAATAACACTTGGATACAGTTGAACGTGTTTGAAGGATAGACAGCCATTTAGATCGTCAACTTTTGGATATATTTGTATGTCAATCATAGAATAACAGGTTAAAAATGCCATTCAAAATGCTGCTGATGAGAGGTTACTCCTTGTACAGCATAACGAAATTTACCGTTTATTAAGCAACCTTGGTATTGATTGAATTTAGATAATAAAACTGAAGATTTTGATAGCCACTTAAGGAAAAATCAAAGTTGAAATCTGATTTATTTATTTTTATGCAGATTGAAAGGCTTAGTGATCTAAGACTATCTTTGAAAGATGGTTAGGTCAATTTTCTATATCCTATGGGGACCTGGGTGGCCAACTGGTTAAGGTAGCTCTACTACCTCTATAACCACTGTAGTCTATCACCACTGCGGTGTAAGTTCACGCCCACTTTGTACATTACAAAAAGGGGTGCACTCGACTTACAATAGTAAGTGATAAGGTATGTCAGTTACCTGCCCAAGGTCGGCGGTTCTCTCCGGGTACCCCGGCTTCCACCACCACTAAAATTGACCGTCATGAGATAGCTGAAATACTGATGAAAGTGACGTTAAACCCCATATCAATCAATCAATCAATCAAGCTATATCCTATGATTCCCTTATGTAAAAAATTTACTATGTGATGCAATTCCTTTTTAACTTAGTGTCAGTACAACTTGCTTTTGAAATATTTACTTAATATGCAACAAAAATTATCTATTTTATATTACAACTTATGAAGCAGTTTTATTACATGTGTTCGTAGTATGACTTTCTACTTATTTAATAAAACATAAGCTTTTTTATGATTCCAGTAAAATGATATTGTCTACAGGTTCACCTTTGACTGTATTTAAGTTATGTTTCGTCAATTTAATGTGTATCGGTACTATGCAGCTTTGTTAAGATATGATGTTCTGTTCTTGATTTTGTTCTCCATGACATTTTAAGGAGAAATCTTTTCAAAAAAAAATATCGAAGTTACCGTTAAAACCGAATTTTGGCAACTATTAATATGTTTCTAAAATGAGGATCAAATCAAAATATTTCAAAGTCCAGTGAAACAAAAAAAAAAACGTTTATGTAAAGGTAACAGGCATTTTGTCTGTACACAAGGAAATGAAAATCTGTCAGCCATATAAAAGATTACATAATGTTTCTACTTAACATACACAAGTGGTATATTTAAGTGTAAACCGGAGGTTCGTAAATGTGACACACACGTTCATATCTATATTTTATTATGCTCATTTTATTTTTTTACAAGTACTTTAAGAAATCCTCACTCTTATTGTAACATCAAGCACTAGCAATAATTTTTATATTCAAGTGTTCCTTAACAAGGGATTTCAAGTCACGGACGGAAAGACAAGGAGGAAATCAAATACAAAAAAAAAAGAAATAGTAAGAATCGTGTAAAAACAATAAGACTGACCTAACATTGTTGAGGAGATGTAATAAAAAGTACTTGAGAAAAACCAATGTTTGATGAAAAGTTATATAAGACTATGGAAGCGTATTGATGCCACATAACGAAAAAAAATCTCGTAATTATGAGATAATCTCATTATGAAATGTTTTCTCATAAATATGAAATAATATCTCATAAATATGAAATAATATCTCATAATTATGACATGTTATCTCATAATTAGGAGATATTTTTTTCTTCATGCAGCATCAATACGCTATCGTAATCAGACAAATATGTAGCCAAAATCGTTAAAAGGCGATTGTTAAAATCGGACAAATTTGTACCAAAACACAAATAACGTGTATCCCATAGAACGGCTTTATTTTTGAGAATGTTCATGCTAATGTACATGTACATGAGTTGTTTTTTTTTACTGTAAGTAGTTGATATCCCATAGAATCGTAGGTTTTCAAAAACATGTTTTCGAAAAGCTACGATTCTATGGGATATCAACTACTCTCCAGGAGCATATAACAAAAATCATGTTTTCTATTTTTGTTTCTACAACGGTCAAAACTACCACTAGAATATAACAAGAAACGTACTGACACGTTTTGTCAAAACAGTCGAGTACAAAGTAGGTTTTACTCACATTTTTTACGTTGCTTGCGGTTTAAGCATCTCATAAGTAAAACAAAAATCTTAAATTTAGGACTTGGTACATAACACGGGTTATACATAACACTGACGTGTATCTCTGGTTCTATACTTTTGATTTCTATATGTTTCTAATAAGTCTGACAGGTCGTGACCAGTTACTCTCTCTATAACGAATATATTGCTAGAAGGATAATATAAATATACGATTTCCCCTTGAATATCAAGTATTTCGTAAAAACTATACACCTTTGTTTTTATTTTTTTTAGATTTGTCAAATCATATGCAAGCATTTTTTTTTTACCTGATTTTTATTATAAAAGTCAAACATTATTACTTACCACAACGGTTATGCACCCTCCTACCTGAAATACACTCATGGTTTTTTATCTAATAAATATTCGGGTTATAAAAAATGACAACGATTCCCGTATATTTTTCAGAAAAGTCTAATACGAACAATTTTAGAACAATACAAGAAACAAAAAATATGCCGAGTGATTTTTTCCGCTTACTCATCGTGGGGCCAAGTGGGTCGGGTAAGACAAATTTGCTAATGCACCTTTTATTTAAACCCTTATTGTATTACGACAAAATTATTCTTTACGCAAAGAACTTAGAACAACATTACTA
>MJUU01001864.1:0-19919 GCA_002080025.1 Modiolus philippinarum
TCTTAACAAAGATTGCTCATTTCTTTCGGATGCAATTAAAAACATGGAACGGAACATAGTATAACATTGGCCCTATGGGAAATTCACATTTTCATCTTCTCCTCTGAAACCACCAAAGCAAATTCAACTAAACTTTACAGGAATGATGTATGGAAGGTCCTTAATGAAGATTGCTCATTTCATTCCAATCCAATAAAAAACATGGCCACCAGCGCGGAACTTAGGTTTAACATTGGACCCTATGGGAAAATTCACATTTTCTTCTTCTGCTCCGAAACCGCTGAAACAAATTCAACCAGACTTTACAAGAATGATGAACTGAAGGTCCTTAACAAAGATTGCTCATTTTGTTCGGATCCAATTAAAAACATGGCTGCCAGCACAGAACATAGTTTATTTTCTCTCTATGGGAAATTCACATAAAAAAACGAGGCCACCATGCATAACATCGAAAACCCTGCTTCAGCATTTTGTCAGGTGAGCGATTCAGGCTCAGTGTCTGAGCCTCTAGTTTACAAGTTTTGTATGAATGAAAGCATAGTAACTTCTACGATCACCTAAAAAATTGTAATAAGCTGCATAAATCTTTTATTATAATCATTACTTCTGATCGTTTTATTGTTTATATCAACATCTTATCATTTAAAAAGGTTTAAACATATTCATTTTCTCGGCCCGTCTTCCAATGTTTAAATCTTCTGGACATGTGTGCGTATGCGTGTACCTCCAGCGTTGGAGAGTGGCTTACATATTTACATTGTACGGCTCGTCTGCAAATGCCATTTTTGAAAAGAATTTAAAAAATAATTCATTGTAGGATAAATTATATGACCTTTTAAATCTTTTGAATTTACATTGAACCATTATGCGAATGCGAATTATTGGTACAGTTTTAAACTTTATCTTGGACGGCGTACTAGATGGCGACCGCCTTCTCTATGCAAGCGTAATCAAGTATGTTTTGGGTAATGGCGAACTTCGCTGATTTGCAACAATTGGGGGAAACTGCTCGCTTGCTGACCATTTATCACTTGCAGTATTTTCCTCTTTTGTTTCAATTCATTTTGCACCAATTCGGAAGCAGGAATGGAATAATTTCTGGCAATGGATGAATGTAAGAAAACATCAATCATCAATCCAAACAACACAGAGCCTCATCCGACAGAGGCTTGGTACGAACCAAATGCTTTTGAACCCAATCAATGTGATTTCGAGACATTTTGGCCGCAACAACATGACTGCACTGTCTGCAGGATACCACAAGATTTTTGTGTTTGGAACTGAACTTCAATTTCGTCACATTTACGTTGATTGAACTAGAAAAAATTTCTATAAAAATATGCAAACAAAAATCAAGTCATTCAGAATAAATACTAATCTTCATGGGGAAAGCAAAATTCCCTTAAGTTACACATTAGTAAGCCTTTCTGAGACGCATTGACATCATTTCTGTTGGAAGTGCAATAAACTGGAAATGTGGATGAACCTGGAACATCATAAAAGATGTTAAGTCATTCTGGGAATTAAAGGCTCTTGAAAACCACATATTCATTTGAATTGTAATAAAGCAAACAACATATGTGATCAAAAGATAAAACCCCATATATCTTATGTTGTTCAAGGCATTTGATTTTTCAACAAATTATATTATTTGTAAAAAAAGTCAGATCAGATCCTCTCCTACCCTACCTCACATTTGTTTTTTAAAATACATGCCTAGAAGTTCTAACATTGATAAAATGCTTAACAGCTTTCCAGCATCCAGCGCTTTGATTATCAGTAAGTAATCAAAAGGGTTGATTTTTTTCCCTATTTTGTTTCTAGCTAATAGCTGTGTCTAGCTTCTTTTTGTGTCCATCTAATTATTGTGTCAAGCTCTTTACTGTGTCCATATTCACTTTAAACTACTTTTGTTGAAATTTCAGTGGTCGACATGCTGCGGTCGTATCATTCTGCGCTCAGCGTAGCCCTCTATTATTTTCTTCTCTGAATCGGCTGAAGCAAATTCTACCAAACTTTACAGGAATGGTGTATGGAAAGTCCTTTACAAAGTTTGCTCATTTCGTTCAAATCCAAAAAAAACATGGCTGCCAGCGCATAACTTAGGTTTAACATTGGACCCTATGGGAAAAATCACATTTTCATCTTCTGCTCTGAAACCACTAAAGCAATTTCAACCAAATTTAAGAGGAATGATGTACTAAAGGTCCTTAACAATGATTGCTCATTTCATTCCGATCTGATAAAAAAAAAAGGCTGCCAGCAGGGAACATGGTTTAACATTTGACCCAATGGGAAAATCACATTTTTATCTTCTGCTCTGAAACGACTGAAGCAAAGTCAACCAAACTTTACATGAATGATGTACTAAAGGTCCTTAACAAAGATTGCTTGTTTCTTTCCTATCGGATAAAAAACATGGCCACCAGCACAGAACTTAGGTTTAACATTGGACCCTATGGGAAAAATCACATTTTCATCTTCTTTTCTGAAACCACTGAAGCAAATTCAACCAAACTTTACAGGAATGATGTACTAAAGGTCCTTAACAAAGATTGCTCATTTCCTTCTGATCTGACAAAAAAACATGGCCGCCAGCACAGAACATGGTTTTCATATTCTCCTATGAAAGGACTGAAGCAAATTCAACCAAACTTTACAGGAATGATGTACCAGAGGCCTATAACAAAGAATGCAAATTTTATTTCAATCTGACAAAAAACATGGCCGCCAGTGCAGAACTTAGGTTTAACCTTGGACCCTATGAGAAAAGTCACATTTTAATCTTTTCCTTTGAAACTCATGAAGCAAATTCAACCAAATTTACAGGAATGATGTACGGAAGGTACTTTACAAAATTTGCTCATTTCATTTCAATCCAACAAAAAACATGGCCTCCAGTGCAGAACATAGTTGAACATCGTAGGGTGGTATGTGAAAACTATACTTTTCATTATCTTCTCTGAAACTATTTAAGCAAATTTAACTAAACTGTGATGGAATGGTGTATTGAAGGTCCTTTGCAAAGATTACTCATTTCAATAGGATCAGACTAAAAACACTAGTGCCAATGGAGAACATAGCTTAACATTAGACCTCATTGGTAAAATACATCTTTTTGGTCATGCATGGCATATAAGTATTTTGTCAGGTGAGCGATACAGGCTCAGTCTCTGAGCCTCTAGTTTTAAAAACCAATGAATTGATGTTTTATTGTCAATCATTATTTAAATTTCAATACCCCGGTACTTTTTATTAGCTCATCTGACCCAAAGGGTCATTGAGAGCGGATGCCATCACTTGGCATCTGTCGTCTGTCCTTTAAACTTTTCACATTTTCATCTTCTCCTCTGAAACTACTGAAGCAAATTCAACCAAACTTTACAGGAATGATGTATGGAAGGTCCTTTACAAAGATTGCTAATTTCTTTCCGATCCGACAAAAAACATGACCGTGAGTGTGGAACTTAGGTTTAACATTGGACCCTAAGGGAAAAATCACATTTTCATCTTCTGCTCTGAAACCACTAAAGCAAAGTCAACCAAACTTTACAGGAATGATGTACTAAAGGTCCTTTACAAAGATTGCTCATTTTGTCCCGATCCGCTTAAAAAACATGGCTGCCAGCGCAGAACTTAGGTTTAACATTGGACCCTATGGGAAAAATCACATTTTCATCGTTTTCTCTGAAACCGCTGAAGTAAATTCAACCAAACTTTACAGGAATGATGTAATAAAGGTCCTTCATGAAGATTGCTCATTTCGTTCCGAACCGATAAAAAACATGGCTGCCAGCACAGAACTTAGTTTAACATTGGACCCTATGGAAAATCACATTTTCATCTTCTCCTCTGAAACCACTGAAGCGTTTAACATTGGACCCTATGGAAAATCACATTTTCATCTTCTTCTCTGAAACCACTGAAGCAAATTCAACCGAACTTTCAAGGATTGATGTATGGAAGGTCCTTTACAAAGATTGCTCATCAAGTTCTGATCCAATAAGAAACATGGCCGCCAGCGCGGAACTTAGGTTTAACATTGGACCCTATGGGGAAAATCACATTGTCATCTTCTCCTCTGAAACCACTGAAGCAAATTCAACAAACTTTTACAGGATTGATGTACTAAAGGTCCTTAAAAAAGATTGCTCATTTCATTCCGATCCGATAAAAAACATGGACGCCACCACTGAACATAGTTTAACATTGGACCCTATGGGAAAAATCACATTTTCATCTTCTGCTCAGAAACCACTGAAGCAAATTCAATCAAACTTTACAGGATCATGTACTGAAGGTCCTTAACAAAGATTGGCTCTGATCCAATAAAAACATGGCTGCCAGTGCAGAATTTAGGTTTTACATTGAACCCAAATCACATTTTCATCTTCTCCTCTGAAACAACTGAAGCAAATTCAAACAAACTTTACAGGAATGAGATATGGAAGATAGTTTACAAAAATTTCTCATTTAATTCATTTAGATCCGACAAAAAACATTGCCTCCAGTACAGAACATAGTATAACATTGGAGCCTGGTATGAGAAAACCATCCTTTTCATCATCTTCTCTGAAACTATTTAAGCAAATTTAACTAAATGCATAGAAAGTCCTCTTCAAAAGTTACTCATTTCAAAAAGATCAGACAAAAAACATGGGTGCTAATGGAGAACATAGCTAAACATTAGACCCCATTGGTAAAAAACTTCATTTTTGGTCATGCATGGCATAGAAGCATTTTGTCAGGTGAGCGATACAGGCTCAGTCTTTGAGCCTCTAGTTCATGATTTCCTCAAAATAATACTTCCTCACTATTGTCAAAGCATAGCCTGGTAAAAAGTGGCAATATAAAACTAATAATACCAGGAAAAAAGCTAAGTTTAATAAATTCTGTTTTAGGAATTACAGATTGCAACAGTGTAAATCCTAGTACAAGTCTGATTGACCTTGGACTGGATTCTCTAATGACGACAGAGATAAAACAGTTGATGGAAAGACAGTTTTCTATAGTTCTGACAGTAGCAGAAATCAGGAAACTGACTGTCAAACAGCTGAAGGAATATAGCAAGGGTCAGGATAAGATACAAGACACAGGAAAACAAGAGACTGTTACAAAGGAGTCTGGAGTAACCCTGGAGATACTGATGCCATCAGAAGAATTTGTACCCATTCAAATTAAAGAGAATAGTTCTGATCCTGTATTTATTGTGAACATGCTACCTGGTAAGGTAACCTTTGGAAAAATATATTTTATAGCTCTAGCAGTAATGTTAAAGAGATTTGATTCTGACCAGTTCTTCAATGTTGTGATCTAGCTAGCATTGTTATATTTCTATAGATTCTTGCCAAGTTTTTAGTTCGCCTCAAGGAATTTTAGGGGGACTATTTGAGTACCCTCAGCGCCCACGTCCGCTTCCCTGTCCGCGTCCGCATTTGGGTATATATCTTGGGAACTATAAAGGGTAGGATCATCAAACTTTGTATGCAGGCACATCTTCAGTTGTCTCACAGCCTCCAGGAAAATTGGGTCTCTTTGACCCATATTGTACGCTTGATCGCCTTACATTTAATTTTAGGTCCAAGTTCATACCTCAGCTACTGTACATGGTAGGATCATCTAACCTTGCATCTGCATGCATCTATGGCAGTAGGTCAGCATCAAGGCAAAACTGGGTCATTTTGACCTACATTTTCCACATGATTGACTTGCATTCAAATTAACATCAAAGTTCATATCTCAGTTACTGTACATGATGGGATCATCTACCTTGGCATGTGCAGGCATTTTTGGCAGTAGGTCAGCCTCCAAGCAAAATTAGGTCACCTTGTCCTACATTTTCCATATGACTGACTTACAATCAAGTTTATATTTGAGTTCATATCTCAGTTACTGTACATGGTAGGATCATCTAACGTTGCATCTGCATGAATCTTTGGTGTGTGAAGTCAGTATCTAGGCAAAGTTTGACCTACATTTTACGTTTGATCGACTTGTCATTGAATTTAACATTATAGTATGATGTTTAGCTACTGTATGTTATATGTTAATGTAAACTTAGATATGCATCTTTCCTGATGTTAAGCAGCATCAAGGCAAAGTTATTATGACCATATGCCATAACTAGGCGAACTTTGTAATCATTGATTACTAGGGATGGTAATTTGATAGAAAAAATGTATCCGGTTATTTGGAAAATCTTTCGATTGATTAACCAGTTAATTGCTGTTTGAAGAAATGTTGAATGTTTCACAGTTAGGATGGACAAATTCGTATCTCTGATATACATCAAGGCAGTGATATCAGAGACATATATGTACCGTATTCGACCCAATAAGCGCCCAGGGCGCTTAGAAAATTCAAAAACGGGGGCGCTTAATTGAATCGCCAAAACCGGAATTTATGCATGTCCGCTACCGTCATTATTATTGAGTTCTATAATGCGTCTTCAACTTCCTGTTGTTTAAATCGTGGTGAAACGAGAAAGTAACAGTAATTAATCATGCGAATTTGGCATAAATAAATAGATATCGTTACTCAGGAGTCGTGGGAGGTATGTAAACATTCTGTTTCTTAAAATTTCGGCGATAGTATACCCGCTTAAAACTCAAACATCGGCAAAAAACGTAAGTAAATTTTGGCAGTTTGGGAGTTTTGAGGGGGCGCTTGTGCATTTTGACTTTGAAAAAGGGTGAGGGGGCGCTTATTGGAGCAGGGGCGCTAATAAGGTTGAATACGGTATCTATGTTTCTGGTGATATAAACAAGCCCAAAGTAAACATAATATTACTTAGTTATTGGATACTGACTGATTTTTATCTCAGGATAATGAATTACACAATTTACAAATCCTGTATATAAACTTTCATAAAATGCAAATGAAACATTGAATGCCAGTCAATACCCCAGAAATAAATTGTGTAATAAAAATCAAATTGCAGGAAAATTATAGAAAGTATACATGTGTTGCTTCAATGACATATTTTAGCTGCGATCGATGTTGCTCAACATTTTTATTCTCTTCTTGTAACCCTGGTGCTTTCAGCTGGATAACCCTGAGCATCGCCCAAGTTGGCACTCCATGGCGGGTGGGGAGCAAAGGAGTGACCTTGATATAATTTTTGTCAAGAATACCGCTTAAGTGCACGCTAGGGGCCTTCTTGATCTCGCTTGAGGGGGTGAATATTGTTCACCTCTAGTTGAAGACCCTCAGGCGACATCAAGATGAAGACAGGAATAAAAGCCTTGTCCTTTATAAACTGGAGTTTTTTCTATGTATCTTGTGCGTTTTTGTCACATGTACATTCACTCCATATCCTTTCATTTTTCCTATGTGTATGCTGTGCAAGATGATGCTTTGGATTGAATACTGAATTGAGTTGCAAATTATTCTGAATCTTCAAGAACAATTAATGCACAGACAAATTGCTACCCAAACCTTTTAATGATAAGATTTTGTGTGGATTTTTTCCATGCATATACCCCCTACCTCATTTAATTCTTGCACAATTGTTCTGGCTTCAGGTAATTGTTTTTTGTACATTGATATAATTTGTTCCTTTCAGAAATGATTGAATCATTTAAACCTTTAGCTGAAGATGAGGATCACAGTTTCTATGTTGTACAATGCACAGATGATTCACCTCTGTATTCTGTTCAGTCTTTGGCTGGTCATTATTTACAGGTAAGATCCTGTGCTTTTTGTTGCATCTCCCATGAACATAATAGTTTTCTCTTTTCTGTTTGTTTGTAAATTTCCCCAAACATAAGTTAAGTTTTAATATGGGATTCATTTCAAAGAATAGAAACTTTTAGAGGTATTTAGGTCTTATGTTTTTGGACTTGTTCAATTTAGTCTCATCTGTGATTATAGCAGCTGTAAGTGAGACTTCTGTATTGGATTCATTGAAACAACATTCTGGTTCTAATCTTAGAAGTATGATAACTAAATGTTATAAAATACTATGCCCCTTGGTAGGAATCATGTCTAAAATACAAAATTAATGCTAAGAATTGCAATATACACTAGAAATTAAAGGTTTAGTAGACATTTGTAAAAAAGAAAGGAATTGGGGTAAATGTCAAGGAGGCAACATCCCATTTCCAGGTTAAAACGACCCAAAACAAAGCATCTAGGGGTCACCGTACAGTCTTCAACACAGTAAGGAACCTCACACCATATAGCAAGCCCTAAATGGCCCCGAAAAGGTAAATTTGTACTAGACTCCATTAGATATATTCATATATAGAATACCAAGTCTTTTGCAATTGTTATTAACTGGCTAAAAGCAAATCCTAGATTTTGACCTCTTTTTATCCCCGCCCCAACGTGACGCAGGGATATGGTAATGTTGGGCATCCATCCGTTATTCCGTCTGTCCCCTTGTAAGCCCTCTAGCAAACTTATTTCTCATTGGATTTTAATAATATTTATTCAGTAGCGAGTTCAAAGATGAGTCCTATTCAAATACTTTTGTAGAAGTTATGCCCCTTTTTAGCTCACCTGACCCAAAGGGTCAGTGTGAGCTATTGTCATCACTTGGCGTCCGTCATCCGTCCGTCTGTTAACTTTTCACATTTTTATCAACTCCTCTGAAACCACTGAAGCAAATTCAACCAAACTTTACAGGAATGATGTATGGAAGGTCCTGAACAAAGATTGCTCATTTAGTTCCGAGTCGACAAAAAACATGGCCACCAGAGCGGAACTTATATTTAGCATTGGACCTTATGGGAAAAATGTTATTTTCATCAACAACTCTTAAACCACTGAAGCAAATTCAACCAAACTTTACAGGAAAGATGTACTTAAGGTCCTTAACAAAGGACCCTATGGGAAAAACATCGATTTTCACCAACCTCTCTGAAACCATTGAAGCAAATTCAACCAAACTATACAGGTATGATGTATGGAAGGTTCATTACAAAGATTACCAATTTCTTTTGATCCGATAAAAAACATGGCCGCCAGCGCAGAACTTATATTAAACAATGGACCCTATGGGAAAACATCATTTTCATCATCTCCTCTGAAACCATTGAAGCAAATTCAACCAAATTTTGCAGGAATGGTTATGAAAGGTCCTTAACAAAGATTGCTCATTTCGTTCTAATCCGAATAAAAACATAGCCACCAGCTTTGAACTTATATTTAACATTGGACCGTATGGGAAAAACGTCAATTTTATCAACTCCTCTTAAACCACTGAAGCAAATTCAACCAAACTTTACAGGAATGATGTATGGAAGGTCCTTTACAAAGATAGTTCATTATATTCTGATCCGACAAAAAACATGGCCTCCAGCCTAGAACTGATAGTAAACATTGGACCCTATTGGAAACTTTCATTTTCATCAACTACAAGCTCATATAACTAAACTATACAGGAATGATTTGTGGAATATCTTTAACAAAGATTGCTGATTTGTGTTCCAATCAGACAAAAAACATGGCCACCAGGGCTAAGTTACATTTAACATTGGACCCTATGAGAAAAACGTCATTTTCATCAACTCCTCTTTAACCACTGAAGCAAATTTTACTAAACTATACAGGAATGATTTATGGAAGGTCCTTAACAAACATTGCTCATTTCATTATGATCCGACAAAAAACATGGCCGCCAGCGAGGAACTTACGTATAACATTGGACCTTATGGGGAAAACGTCATTTTCATCAACTCCTCAGAAAAAAATGAAGCAAATTCAACCAAACTTTACAGGAATGATGTATGGCAGGTCCTTTACAAAGATAGCTCATTTCATTCCAACTGACAAAAACATGGCCACCATGCAGAACATCGAAAATCCTGCTGAAATTCTAGATTTTGACCTCTGTGACCTTGACCTTCGACCTGACCTTAGTGAAATTTGCACAGTGCTGTTCAGCTTCATATGACCAATGTACAAGCCAAATATAAAGTTCCTATCACATCTGGTTGAAAAGATAAATATAGGCAATATTAAAATTCTTTATTAAAGTGATTAATTTGCACTAAGTGACCTTGACCTTTGACCTGACCCAATTGTTTGTGGTGGATTTGTACTAAGCTTCATTAGATCTATTCACATATAGAATATCAAGACTATAGCAAATCTAGATTTTGATCTTTTGACCTCTGGGACCTTGACCTTTGAACTGACATTAGTTAAATTTATATTATGGTTTTCAGCTTTACATGATTAATACACATACCAAGTATGAAAGGGCCTTTCACATCTGGTTCAAAAGTTATGAACCAGTTTAAAGTTACGGACATACATACATACAGGTTAAAAACAATATGCCCCGATCTTAAGTTGCATTGAAATACATATATGTTTAACCCATATATACATGTATAAAAATACTTATGCAGAGTATATCTTTCATCTTTTTTACTTAATTTCAAGACCAATCAATTTGCTTTATATATATTTGTTTATTGATGATTAACCTGAAATTAATCTCTTTTTTTCTAACAGGAAATAGACTTGATGTATCCAGAAAAACCTTTCCATTTGATTGGTTATTCAATAGGTGGAAGAATTTGTCTAGAAATGGCTTTGCAAAAACAACAAACATCAGAATCTACGGTCAAAAGTTTAACAATAATAGAAGCACCATTGCCATTGATAGAAAGATCATTTAAATCTATAGAACCAGGTGATCGGAAAGAGAAGGAAATATATCAATGCTTGTTAAATGTTCTGAACATATCAAAGGAATTGGTAAGTTGAAAGAAAGCTAAGTTTTTATAAGTTTAAAATGCATCATGTACAGCATGTAAAGGAATTAATTTTATCTGCATGATGGAAGTTGTCTGATGTGTCCGCACCTCATCCAAGGTGGTCGCCAGCGAGAAATTAGTTTAACAGTAGACTCTGTTGGAAAACACAAATATCTTCTCTTCTTAAACTGCCTGGCAAATTGGCTCCATTCTTGAAAACAACTGTCCTTAGTTTTACTCCTTTGAAAAATGTGTCCGCAAGTCTTTATTAAATCCAAGATGACTGCCAGAGGGGAACATTGTTCATCATTGGACCATAAGGAAAAGCATTCAGAAATCTTCTCTGAAATCACAGGGACAATTTTAACCAAACTTTGTCTGAATCATTACCAGGATATTGAGATTCAAAATTATATTTGATTAGTCCGAGGACCAAACAGCATTGCTATTGCTACTAAGAATAGCATATAGTAGTAAATTGTTTTTGACAAATAACTCAAAAAAAGTTAGATATCAAAAGTTTGACATGGATATAAGTTATTAGTAGTACAAGATCTAGCTACCTTGCAATTTTTAGTTCGCCTCAACGAAGTTGAGGGGGACTTTTGGAGTTCCCCGGCGTCCACGTCTTCGTCCACATCCGCATTTGGGTATATATCTTGGTAACTATGACGGGTAGGGCCATCAAACTTTGCATGCAGGTGCATCTTGGGCTATCTCACAGCCTCAAAGAAAATTAGGTCTCTCCGACATACATTTTCCGCTTGAGTGGCTTTCATTTAAATTTACATCCAAGTTCATATCTCAGTAACTATACATAATATGATCATCAAACTGAGCATGTGCATGCATCTCTGATGGTAGGTCAGCATCTGGGCAAAATTAGATCACTTTGACCTACATTTTCCGCTTGAGTGACTTACCGTTAAGTTTACGTCCGAGTTCAGATCTCGGTCACTGTACATGGTAGGATCATCTAACATTGCACATGCATGCATCTCTGATGGTAGATCAGCATCCAGGCAAAATTAGGTCACTTTGACCTACATTTTCCGCTTGAGTGACTTACATTCAAGTTAATGATAGAGTTCAGATCTCGGTCACTGTACACGGTAGGATCATCTAACCTTGCACATGCATGCATCTCTGATGGTAGGTCAGCATCAGGCAAAATTAGGTCACTTTGACCTACATTTTACGCTTGACTGACTTACATTCGAGTTTACATCCGAGTTGATATCTCAGTCACTGTATATGGTATGATCATCTAACCTTGCACATGCATGCATCTCTTATGGTAGGTCAGCATCCAGGCAAAATTAGGTTACTTTTACTTACATTTTCCCCTTGACTTACTTACATTCAAGTTTAGGGACGAGTTCAGATCTCAGTCACTGTACATGGTAGGATCATCTAACCTTGCACATGCATGCATCTCTGATGGTAAGTCAGCATCCAGGCAAAATTAAGTCACTTTGACCTACATTTTCCGCTTGACTGACATAAATTCGAGTTTACATCCAAGTTGATATCTAGGTCACTGTAGATGGTATGATCATCTAACCTTGCACATGCATGCATCTCTGATGGTAGGTTAGCATCCAGGCAAAATTGGGTCACTTTGACCTACATTTTCCGCTTTAGTGACTTACATTCAAGTTCATGTCAGGGATCAGATCTCAGGTACTGTACATGGTAGGATCATCTTGCATGTGCATGCATCTGTGATGGTAGCTCAGCATTCAGACAAAATTAGGTCACTTAAACCTACATTTTATGCATGAATGACTTACATTAATGTATACATCTGAGTTCATAGCTCAGTAACTGTACATTGTTGGTTCAGGTAAGCTTGCATATGCATGCAATTTTGATATTATGTCTGCATCCAGGCAAAATTTGGTTGCTGCGACAACATGCCATAACGAGGCGAACTTTGTAATCGTTGATTACCTATGTTTGAGTAAATTTTATTACTCCTTTTGGAGTATTTGCCCTTTTCCAAATTCAAAATTTTAATATTTTTTTTATATAAAAAAAAACTATTACCAGATACAGGTCAACTTTGAATTGCAAATTTGTTTAACAAAAAGGGGTTTACATGAAGAAATATGATTAGTGTCCAAAGCCTGAAGGAAGGGGAGATAATTTGATTTATTTTCATTGATTTCCTTCTGCACAGACCATGTAAGCACAATGAACTAATAAAGGGATATGGAGTAAATGTAGATGGGACAAAATCCCTATAAATACATGGTAATATCAAGCAATTGGAACAATGCCTTGATTGTTGTTCTTCATCTTGAAGTCACCATGAAGCCTTCAACAAAAGAGCAAACACTCTTCCCTCATAGTAAGTTCAAGACAGCCCCTAGCGCCGGTTTGAAGGTAATTCAATTGCAGGGTCGTCAACAAACATAACATATCGGCAAAGTACTCTTACAATCACTGTCATCCATTGCCCAACACATGGACTAATTGACAATACAACATACAACAACTCTTCCTAAACCACCTTAAGGATTTTGATGAAACTTGAACAAAGGAAGGAAACTGTATGGGAATGTGCATGAAGGAATTTAATTATTGTGTGATACCAGGAAGGGGAGATAATTTGGTTGACTTTTCAATTATTTCATCTGCATCAATTTTAAATGGTAAGCCCGACTTCTTAAACCACTCGATGGATTTTGATGAAACTATACAAATAAAGGACATTTTATTGAGATATACATGGTGGAAAATAATAATTGTCCCAATCCATTCAGGGGAGATAATTTAACTTTTCATTGATCCTTCTGCAAGGATTACCTCGTAAACACAACTCTTAAACCACCGTAAGGAATTTGATGAAACATTACACAAAGGACTTACACTATATGGAGGTGTGCTTGAAGGAATTAATTATTGTTTGATACCATAAAGGGGGACAATTTGACTGACTTTTCATTGATCCCTCCTGAAATGAATTTTTGGACTTCAAAAGAACAATGAGAAGGGTAGATAATTGTAAAATAAAGCTGTTGGAGGAAATATTTATTTCTGCATCCTCCCAAGTACATATTGTGTCCAAATAAAATCTGTCTCCTTACTTTATTTACATATGCACTTGTTCACTTTTCTGCATGGGATATTAGTCTTGCTTGAATTGCTGAGAGCTCTTATTGATTTTATACACAAATAAATTACTGATAATGAACATAAAATTAATTTTGCTTTACCTTTATACTGTCAAGGGGCAAATATTTTTGCTTTTTCCATGAATTTGAAAATACAATTGGAAATAATTCCTTGCAGAATAAAAATCTAAAATCTTTTAGGAAATCACTATAAACTGACTTACATTATGAATGAAGTACTGTTGAACATGCTGTAGTCTGAAATTTAAGAAAACTTGAAATACCAATTGAAAATTAGCTCCTTAACAGTGTACTGTTCATGGAAATGTTAAAAATGAAATATGTGAAAGTTATAATTTTTTTTTCTCAATAACTTAAAAAAGAATTATTTTTTAATTTTCTCCCAAGGAGTCAGAAAGCAAATCTTCAGAGGACATGATGAGAAATGTTTGTGATATAATTACACAGAGTAGTAATGGGTTGTTAAAGAACAAAGATGTCTGGAGAGCTGTTCAATCCTTCATACAGAAACTTAACATTGTACTAGATTATAACCCTGATGGCCAGTATGAAGGGAAAGCTGTAATTATAACACCAGAGGATATCAAAGATACACATGCAAAACAGGTATAGTGTGTAGAAACTTAACATAGTACTAGATTATAACCTCAAAGGCCAGTATGAAGGGAAAGTTGGAAATGTAGCAACACAGACACACATGAAAAACAGGTAGTGCAAAGAAACAATGAAATTATCTTATCCTTTTACAGAAACTTAACATAGTACTTGATTATCACCCTGAGGGCCAGTATGAGGGGAAAGTTGTAATTATAAGACCAGAGGATATCTCAGATACACACGCAAAACAGGTATAGCATGTGGAAACAATGAAATTGGTCTAATTCTTCATAAATCTAAGCATCATATTAGCCATTTCTGTTAAAATTTGTGCAAAAACTGTATTTTACAACCTTTTAAAGACCATAAGAGATTAGTCTTGAGGATTTAATATAAATGCTTTGTGTTATCAACAGTCTCAGCTTGTCGCTCATTTACCTTAATGTTTTGAATGCCCAGTGATGCTTTGTATGTTGTATTGTCTATTGGTCCCTTGTAGGGCAACGGATGACAGTGTTTGCAAGAGTACTTTGCCTGATATGTTATGTTTGTTGACGACCCGCATCTCTGACAAAAAGGATACATGAATGTAGCATTGCTAAGTATTTAGCTAGTAAAAGAGTTTGCTTAATCTTACCATGTATTTATAGGGATTTTGTCCCATGTACATTTACTCCATATCCCTTTATTTCTTCACTGTAAAATATTTTGTGTATTCTTTCAGAAATTTAGTCCTTATATCTGAAGGGTAAAGTTGATTATTACAGTTGAACTGCAATAGCTCAAACCCCAGGGATGTCTTGAACCATTTTCCAGTCCCTTTGTTCAATTTTAAACACAGTTCAACCTCGATAACTTGAACACTCCTCTAGTATGAGCTCTTTTCATCAGTCCCTTGGTTGTTTCGAGCCATCAAAGTTTGACCTATATAAATAAATATTTGGTAATTCTTTGAAACCAATGAATCAGGAAACTGATGTTATTTGCGGAATATTTTTAAGATGAATGGCAAACAACCTAATCATTTGTTATCCTCTTTCTTTCAGTATTTTGCAAAAGAAATAAAACATGAAACAATCACCATGGAAGACAATGTACTGACAGAACAGAATATTACCAAGATAAAATCCTTACTACATCAAAATCTAATGGAATAGATGTGAAGGAACTCGGTATTTACATGTATGAACTCTAGTGCTAAATATGTGATGTTGGTAACTAATGCTAGTGTAACTTCAGATGAATTTGTGGTTAATTTAGTGCTTATTGAAACAGAATAGTGGTTAAATTTATTTTTGTTCAATTTAAATTAAATCTTAAAAAAATAGAATTGATTTAGTGCATTTGTAAATGAAATCATAATCAAATCACTGTTTAATGATATTATGTAAAGTTTATGCTATAATTATTTTTGTAATTATGTTAGAATTTGGAAATTTATATGGATTAAAGTGTACTTGTTGTATTGTATTGTTGACTCTTATTTCAGCGATTAACTCACTGTTAAGAGCACCTGCAAACTTTCTAGTGAGATTTTTGTATATCTTCTTTGACTACTGTCTAAGAGTAAAAGTACTTAATATTTTCTGAAATCACTAACCCAGTTGAAATGCAACATATGAAGAATATTCTTCGACTTTCAAACTTGTCAAGAGGTAGATTACCATCTGAAGATTGACATGGAGGGAAATCAATTTCTGTATAATCAGGGGAGATAATTAGATCTAAGTATATTCTGGATTTCATATCAGATCTTTTTTAACTTTTAAAACATTTCTTAATGAAAGTGACCCATAAAGTTAAATAATTGTAGTGTGTCTTATTGGGAGGAAGATAGCTGACTTTCTATACTGTTGTTTATTATACCCCCACTAGATAGAGTGTGGGGTATACTGGATTCACCTTGTCAAGTTTTATTGTGACTAAGTATGTCCAACATTAAACTTGGTTCCCTGCTGGCAGCCATCTTGGATGTGATGCAAACTCGCCACACACACTTTTCAAAGGGCAGCAACTAAGGACTAGTGCGACTAAGTATGGTTCAATTTTGCCAAGTACTTTCAGAGGAGAAGTTACTGAATATGTATTCCATGGGACCCAATGTTAAATTCAGTTTCATGCTGCCAGCCATCTTGGATTGAGTGCAGACTTGGCAGACACATTTTTGAAAGGGGACCACCCAAGGACTATTATGTTCAGGTTTTGTTCCAATTGGCTCTGTTGCTTCCGAGGAGAAGATCTTCGAATGCTTACCCATAGGGTCCAATGTTCTACATGTACTATGTTCCCCTCTGGCGTCCATCTTAGATGCTATGCAGACTTTCTGGACAATTTTAAAGGGGGCAACTAAGGACTATTGCGACCTAGTTAAGTTCCAATTGGCATATTAGTTTCAGAGAAGATCTTAAAATATGTTTCCCTATAGGGTCCAATGTTTACCTACCGAATTTTGATGTGTATTACCCACACTGTTGTATAAAACACACCCCTTTCTCACAGGAGAAGATGCAGAAAAAAATCTAGTTTATGTGTATAAAACACACGTAAATTATACCCCCACTCGTGAGTGGGTGGTATATTGGAATACCCTTGTCCATCCGTCCCTCCGTCTGAAGTTTATCGAATTTTTCTTGGCTACTGCTAGGCCATTTTTCCCTTTATTGAACATAGTGAAAATTTTTGTCACACTTTTCTCAGCTACTGCTGGGCAGATTTATTTCAAATTTGGTATGCAAGTTTAAATATAGGGGGAATGCATTGTCTGCCATTTTGGTCTCCTTATGATATCAACTTCCTGTTTGGCGGGACTTTGCCATTTTTCCCTTTAGTGAACATAGTCAAATTTTTTGTCGCTTTTTTCTCAGCTACTGTGGGGCCGATTTATTTCAAATTTGGTATTTGACTTTATATTTAGGGGGAATGCATGGTCTCCAAAATTTGGTCGCCTTACAATATCAACTTCCTGTTTGACGGGACTTAGCCATTTCTGCCTTCATTGAACATAGTGAAAATTTTCGTTGCACTTTTCTCAGCTACTGCTGGGCAGATTTATTTCAAATTTGGTATTTGAGTTTATATATAGGGGGAATGCATCGTCTCCAATTTAGGTCGCCTTATGATTTCAACTTCCTGTTTGGTGGGACTTAGCCATTTTTCCCTTTATTGAACATAGTGAAAATTTTCGTCACACTTTTTTCAGCTACTGCAGGGCAGATTTTTTTCAAATTTGGTATTTGAGTTTATATATAGGGGAAATGTGTCGTCTCCCATTTTTGTCACCTTATGATATCAACTTCCTGTTTGTCGGGACTTTTTTCCCTTTATTGAACACAGTGAAAATTTTCGTCACACTTTTCTCAGCTACTGCAGGGCAGATTTTATACCCCCACTTGTGAGTGGAAGTTATATTGGAATACCCTTGTCTGTCCATCCGTCCGAATTTTATTGCATTTTTCTCAGCTACTGCTGGGCGGATTTATTTCAAAATTTGCATTTGACTTTATATATAGGGGGAATGCATCGTCTCCCATTTTGGTCGCATTATGATATCAACTTCCTGTTTTGCGGGACTTTGCCATTTTCCCTTTATTGAACATAGTGAAAATTTTCGTCGCACTTTTCTCAGCAACTGCTGGGCCGATTTATTTCAAATTTGGTATTTGACTTCATATATAGGGGGAATGCGATTTGTGCGCATATGTAGAACCTAAATTCACAGTAACCTCGATATTTTGTTATCTATTTCAAATTTGGTATTTGACTTTATATATAGGGGGAATGCGTCGTCTCCCATTTTGGTCGCCTTATGATATCAACTTCCTGTTTGGCAGGACTTTGCCATTTTTCCCTTAATTGAACATAGTGAAAATTTTTGTCCCACTTTTCTCAGCTACTGCTGAGCCGATTTATTTCAAATTTGGTATTTGACTTCATATATAGGGGGAATGCGATTTGTGCGCATATGTAGAACCTAAATTCACAGTAACCTCGATATTTTGTTATCTATTTCAAATTTGGTATTTGACTTTATATATAGGGGGAATGCNCTTCCTGTTTGGCAGGACTTTGCCATTTTTCCCTTTATTGAACATAGTGAAAATTTTTCGTCCCACTTTTCTCAGCTACTGCTGGGCCGATTTATTTCAAATTTTGGTATTTGACTTTATATATAGGGGGAATGCATCATCTCCCATTCTAATCGCCTAATGAAATCCACTTCCTGTTTGGTGGGACTTTGCCATATTTCCCTTTATTGAACATAGTGAAAATTTTCGTCACACTTTTCTCAGCTACTGCTGGGCCGATTTATTTCAAATTTGGTATTTGACTTCATATATAGGGGGAATGCGATTTATGCGCATATGTAGAACCTAAATTCACAGTGACCTCGGTATTTTGTTATTTATTTCAAATTTGGTATTTGACTTTATATATAGGGGGAATGCGTCGTCTCCCATTTTGGTCGCCTTATGATATCACCTTCCTGTTTGGCAGGACTTTGCCATTTTTCCCTTTATTGAACATAGTGAAAATTTTTCGTCCCACTTTTCTCAGCTACTGCTGGGCTGATTTATTTCAAATTTGGTATTTGATTTTATATATAGGGGGAATGCATCGTCTCCCATTCTAGTCGCCTTATGAAATCCACTTCCTGTTTGGCGGGACTTTGCCATATTTCCCTTTATTGAACATAGTGAAAATTTTTGTCACACTTTTCTCAGCTACTGCTGGGCTGATTTATTTCAAATTTGGTATTTGAATATATATATAGGAGGAATGTGTCGTCTGTCATTTTGGTCACCTTTTGATATAAACTTCCTGTTAGGTGGGACTTAGCCATTTTTCCCTTTATTGAACAAAATGAAAATTTCTGTCACACTTTTCTCAGCTACTGCTTGGATGATTTATTTCAACGAGTAGGGGTAAACCTAGCATGACAATGCGTGCAACCTCATGTTTTCAAATTTGGTATTTGAGATTATATATAGGGGAAATGTGTCGTCTCCCATTTTGGTCGCCATATGATATCAACTTCCTGTTTGGCAGGACTTAGCCATTTTTCCCTTTATTGAACATAGTGAAAATTTTCGTCGCACTTTTCTCAGCTACTGCTGAGCAGATTTATTTCAAATTTGGTATTTGAGTTTATATATAGAGGGAATCCGTCATCTCCCATTTTGGTTGCCTTATGATATCAATTTCCTGTTTGGTAAGTCTTAGCCATTTTTAGCTCACCTGGCCTAAAAGGCCATGTGAGCTATTGCCATCACTATGCGTCCGTCGTCAGTCCGTCCGTCAACAATTTCAAACATCTTCTCCTCTGAAACCGCTAAGCCAAATTAAACCAAACTTGGCCTGAATCATCATCAGGGTATGGGTTCTAAAACTGATGTTCAGTTTGTCCCTCTGTCGAACAACATGGATGCCATTGCTAAAAATAGAACATAGGGGTAAATTGCAGTTTTTGGCTAAT
>MJUU01001866.1:0-23576 GCA_002080025.1 Modiolus philippinarum
CGGGATATAGAAATAGGACCCAGTATCTCCGGCTTGCGGGGTGTAACCGCTCCTAAACGGAGGCTGACCCCGAGGGTCCCGGGATATAGAAATTGGACCCATTCCGTGGTTGTGCGGGATTAATAAATACACAACCCATCTTTCGGATGGGATGTAAACTCAGGTCCACGTGTTGGAAGAAATGCCACGCTTCCTGCACGTTAAAGAACCCTTGTAGTAAGCTCTTTTTGGGGTGGTCCGTAGGTGATCGACTGCAAGGCTAAATTCCCCGCCCTTGACGATTTCACCCTACTTTTCCAGTGGCAGTCAGAATTTCCCGTCCCATGGCCATTTCCATACCCCAAAGTGATTATTTATCAACAAACTTGTTCTCGTCTTGATATAGCTGAAATATTGCTGAGTAGACCTTAAACAATATTCAATCAATCAATCAATCAAAAGTCAGCAAAACCTTTCACAGTTTATATTTGTAAATAAAATGATTGAAAAATGATAAAACAGTAAAATTGCAGCTTCACTTATGAAAAAGACAAATACACAATGTACTACATTTGTAGTATTAAAAATGTCTGGCAAAATTTTTACTGTACTTTAATAGAGCATTTGCATATTACAAGTATCTGGATACGTACGCATCTTACGTATCGTATCGGAATTAGAACAGGTACTACTGATCCGACAACATAGCTCTCTGATAAGTATTATTCAGTAATAAAACGGCCTTTGTAATAAGATCGGAGATAATACGTAATACGGACTTTGTATCGCATAACCTGTACTTCAGAAAGGGCGTCGAATTTTTTGTACTTCTTTTCTATGCATACCAAGTTTATACATTTTATGAATAATCAACTGATACTTAAGAGAAGAAAAAACAACTGACGGATCCACCTACTACCGAAAGATAATTCTGCAACCTCTTCCCCCACTAGGTCAGTACAGTTTAATTGCAAAGCGATTAACTTTAGTTTTAGAACAAACATTTCATTCATATTATTCAAATACCAAAGACAGTGAACAAGATGATACACACATTAATAAATTTACGCACATATTGAAAAAAGTCGTGGAGGCCGACATATACATGTAGTAAGATGAATGCAGGCTTTAATGGCTGAGATTAAATAGAATTATAAAGTTTTGAAATTATGGAAATGTCAATTATAGACAGTACATTAATGTCTGATGCATTAATAGACACACAATAAAGAGTGAAAACAAGAAGACAGAATTTGAATGGTCATAATTTTAGGTAGTAAAACAGTATGAGAACAACACCAACAAGTTCTGTGCTATATATCTGATTGTATTTTCTTTTTATGATAACCGATTAAAGTTAAAAATTAAAAAAAAGAGTTTATAATATCTTAATATATCTTGATAAAATTTGATTATAAATTTGATTTGAACAAAGAAACGACAATACCAAAAAACAATTGAGATGTTTTACATTAACAGAAATCATTTGACAGGGTGACAACCCAGGGATAAAACCTATTGTCACCCTTATCAACCCCATCTATCCGACAACAAAGCGAAATTTTGTTGGTCCGTCGTCTGGTTCAAGCAAATATATCGCGGACTCAATATTTATGTCATGCTTAGGAAAAGACAAAACTGGCAAGCCATTTTTTTTAATTTATAGCTAAGATATTAAATATTTGTGGTTGAAAATGTAAAAATTGATTAAATCCTAAATGAGGAGAGGAAGGCTGAATGACAAAAAAGAGGATATCCACATCCTGAATAGCTCAGCTTGGCTATGAGAAACATAAATGACATCTCCAAAAGGATACAAAATTAAACTAGTTGATTGTTCCGCTTGTGGCCATCTTGCATGATCATGAGGTACTGACATACCGTATGCCATTTTTTTTTTTTTGAAGGACCATTGTGACTGAGTTTGGTTGTAATAATGATTAGAAGATCTTTAAATATGTTTTCCATAGGGTCCAATGTTAAACTATATCACCGCTGGTGGCCATCTTATATGAGATACGGTCGGACCTGCCGAATATCTTTTTAGAATGGACTATCTTAGGTCAATTGACCTATTTTCGTTAAATTGTACTATTTTTTCTAAGAAGATCTTTAAAGTGTTTACCAATAAGGTCCAATGTTAAAATATGTTGCCCTCTAGCATTCACCTTGGAAGAAGTGTGGACTTGCAGATTCGATTTTAAATGGGACCAACTAAGGAGTATTGTGATTGAGTTTTGGTTCAAAATGGTTGATAAGAGCAATAGAATACCGAAGGAACGAAGGATGTGGGAACTCGAAAAATCCAGAGACATGCATGGCAATTCTAACCATACTTTGCTGATATTGAATGTTGTTTAAAAAGAACACAGTCAATTGAAATCAATCTATATGGGGAGACAGCAACAATGAAAAGAAATCTCCCCCCTTTTCCTACACAATGGACACGATTTACCTATTAGGGACCGACCATTTAACTTGAAGGGAGGGGGGGGCTATGGTTTTTTTTTCTAAAAAAAGATTTTGGAGATTATTTTATGTGAAAAAAATATTTCGGCTGTCAAAATGATGAAAAAAAGGAGGCTTTTTGCCCCCAAAAATAATGTTAGTTTTGAAAAAAAAATATTTTGTTGATACACGTGAAAAAAAATATATAAATTTTTTCGCGCTTCGAGTGAAAAAAAAATTCTGTCCAGAAAAAAAAACAAACAACCTTTCAGGTTAAATGGTCGGTCCCTTAACAGACTTTACAACAAGACAATTTTACTTAAAAAATCTTTTATTTACTTAATACATTATACTGATCTGTTCATTTTTAATGGACTTCATCGGACATTTACTCTTCAACTCATGATACAGTGACTCGTGCAAACATATGTTATGTAACAGTTATAGAAAGTGTGTGTTCGATATGTCACGGTATAAAACGATGTGTTCGATTGCTTCATCTATTTCTTTATTTCTTACAGTAATGATTTTCGATAATTTTAACCAGCAGACATGTTACTGTATAGAACAATTTGCTTCACATATTATTTGACCTTTATAATATTTTATTTCGGTACTTGAAAATATGTATTTCGTTGAAAACAATATCGAATATCGGGATTGCAAGCTATGCTTTGGTATTATCCTAGATACAGCAGATAAATACGTCGATACATTTATACGTTTCGATACTTATAATATACAAGATCTCTAGTTAACGCTATCTGTCTAATCTGTCGTAGTTATTCCATGCAATGGTTCCTTCTCTGTCTTTTTCGGGTGTGGTGGTGGTTAAAGTAAAGCGATGAAAACCAAATTGTTCATTAATGAATTCGTTGATGTCATTTTTTTTTGTAGTCATCACGATGGTTTAAAAAACATGCAACAAACTTACCCAGGAGAAATAAAAGTCGACCCTAGCACCGTTCAAACCGTTATTCGTGTTTTGCATTTTCTGTGCAATAAAACTTAATGCACAACCTCTGTTTAGATTGTCCCTAGAGCATTTCATGAATTTTTTGTAGCCAATAAAGCTCCGGTTTCAAAATTATGTGTTGTTCTTCGGCACGGCGAAAGTGGGAGCTATAATGTTCAGTATCCCGTCCGTTCGTCCGTCACAAATTCTTGTGGACGCAACTTAACAGAAACTGCTACTCGGATTTTATTTAATTTGTACTAGATCATAACACACGACAATTTTGTTTTCAATAAATCAAGAATGAGTAGTATGCTTGTCCTTGTCTTCTTATAAAATTTTAGTTTCTTGATATTTGGGTTAATGGATGTGGTTTGTTTCCATTGATTTATTCACTTTTTTACCTTTTTGGGGCCATTTAGGGCTTGCTATATGGTGTGAGGTTCCTCACTGTGTTGAAGACCGTACGGTGACCCCTAGATGCTTTGTTTTGCGTCGTTTTAACCTGAATATGGGATGTTGTCTCCTTGACATTTACCCCATTTCCTTTCTTTTTCATATACTCTAATTATTTTGTCCTTTTTTCACACTTACTTTTCCCATGTTTGAGGGGACCGGGAGTGTAAAGGGAGAGCTGGCGAAAGGGGCTAAAGAAAGGAGAAACGGAAAATAAAAAAAGAGTTGAGAAAAGGGTCATGAAAGGGAGTCTGGGAGAAAGAAGGACAGGGGAAATGTAAATAAGACGCTGTGCGGAATCGCGAAAGCAGAAAGGGGAGGGAGAAAGGAGAGAAACACCTAATTGTCTGCCCTCTCATGTATAGAATAGTTGTTGAAATTCGTATGCACACAGTCGATCATTTGCACCTGTTGTAACAGTTACTTGTGTGATGGGGGCAACGTGTCACAATCTTGTCCAATTTGAATTAACATTTCAGGATAGCATGGTTGATTGATTAATTAATAGAGTTTTACGCCCAATGAGCAATGTTTTAGCTTTATCAGGTCGAGAACAAGTTAATCAATTCAAAATAATGAAAAAAAGAAAAAAATAATAGTCAGGTGGCTAGGGTAACGAGTTTTGATTGCCACTGAAAATAAACAGAAATTGGTAGAGGCGGGACATTTAGCTTTTATACGATACCAGTGAGTATATTCACCTTTGAAAAATTATAGAATATTGCAGACGGAGCCCCTGAAAACCGATCCAGGTGCCGAAAAGATAGCTTTGGTAACACATGCTGTAAAAAACCTTTACTGATTTTTTTTCCAAAATATGATGCAAAAATAAAGATGTACTCTACAGAGGTAAAAAACTCAGAAATACATGTCACGAACGAAAATTAATATATCTGGAGTTGTCTCTCCTTCCAATTTCACTTCAGAATAGTTCCCAAAGCTGTATACATGTTTGGGTTTTTATACTGTAATTTTTTTTTCGAAAATCCCACTTCAATTTTACATAGACAAATTCTGTAATGGGAGTGGAGGGGTAGACCTCAAACTATTTAGATATAATTCGCACAAAGAATTAAACAGAGGTACTGGCATATCAGATTCAAAAAAAAAACTAATGGCACGATAGATTTAGCATTATTTTAGTTTGCTATGATACTGGGCTCAATGTCTCAATTAACTCCACTGCAAAATTGAATGAATTAATGCAGAAAAAAATTGAAACGAAACTTAACAAACATTACTGTTTTGAGTCGCCGGGGTCAGCCATTTTATATTAACCTGACGTCGTGTTTAATACGTAACGGGATCTGGGATATGCATTATCACATTGTTAGATACGTAACTGAAAAAAAATTCTGGGAATTCGGGATTTGAAATCATATTCTTGAGATTCCGGAATCAGAATAAAATCCTTTCGTAACCCGCAAAATAAATCTAATATACAAATATTTCAGTAGAAAGGCAAAAAGCGTATACTCAGTATTTGAACAGTAAAGAAAACCTTAATTTATACGCAGAGAATTTCATCATTTATTTATATTTTTTACTCTTGAGATTTTCCCTATTTTGTCATTGTCGCAGCCCGATGTAGATAGTCAGTATCGATTTTCGTGAAATGTCTAATTAAATGTTTAAATGGAAATGACAAAGACATGCTTTCGAAGGTTCAGAAAACCAAATAAACAGTTTCAGACCATCAAAATGGATATCAATGT
This sequence comes from Modiolus philippinarum, assembly GCA_002080025.1. NCBI lineage: Eukaryota > Metazoa > Mollusca > Bivalvia > Mytilida > Modiolidae > Modiolus > Modiolus philippinarum. The sequence goes on from MJUU01001866.1 coordinate 5,554, forward strand.
TTATGAATTCCGCTCAGACTGGTGTTATATTGCCATTTTTCCCCCATGCCAGTTTTTCCGTCGGGGGAAAAACTGGATCGATCCAATTTTTCCCCCTAGGAAATTTAGGATCAGAGTCGTTTTCCCCCCGGAAAAACTGGAATATGTGCACATATTGCCGTTTTTCTCCCATGCCAAAATTTCCCCTTCATTTGAATTTAAATTATCATGTCCATGCTTCATAAAAAAAATCGCACATGTCTTTATGAAACGTTTTGTTGCATGAATTGTAGAAAAAAAATATTTCAAGGACTAACCCTGCATATTATGTATTCTGTGATTGCTGAATATCAACTAATTTGCGGATCTAGGGGTATATCTGTGGGGTCTGACCCGGTTTTTTTTGTTTTTTTGTTTTTTTTAGCTCGCCTGGCTTTCGCCACCTCTTGGTGTCCGTCAGCCGTCCGTCCGTCGTTAGCTGACTTTCAAAAATCGTGAAACCGCTGAGCCAAATGGAACAAAACTTCAACTGAATAATTACTACGGTATAGAGTTTAAAGTTTGTCATTTCATTGTCCCAGGTCAAACAACATGGCTGTTGTTGCTAAAAAGAACAGAGAGGCTGATTTCAGTCTTGACAAATAACTCAAAAGCCTTTACAAATATAAACAAAACTGGCTCGTGTATAAAAGACAAGGTCTACCCACCTTGCAGGCACTTTATATTTCTCAATAACTTTAGTGGTACATATATGTCAATGAAATTATGTATATGTCTTAGGTAGTAAATGTCAGCCTGGAGTATAACTTTTGTCCTTGACACCATTCAGTCTTTATCTTTAATCTTAAACAACAGTATTCCTTATTGACCATAACAGTAGCTGCTTTTGTGCAATTTAATTTTAATATCTAATATAGAAGCTGAAAATGCAGATAATTTAAATATCTCTGTTCGAAAAAAATTTGTAAGAGCACATCGTTGCACAGCTTCACAAATAAATACATGTACAAAGCATGAGGAACAACTATTATCACATGATTTTTTTCTTGCTGTAGTTGCATTACACAGAACTTTCAGGAATTTGTTGTAAGCCATTGAGTTGAACAATAAATTGTGTCGCAATGATAATTATTTTCATACGTAAAATTCTTTAAACTATATGTAGAGAAATTCTGTGAATATTTGATCTATTACACTAAAATGACACATGTTTTAAATAATAGAAAAATATGAAAGGATATGGAGTGAATGTACATGTGACAAAAACACACGATACATAGAAAACTCCAGTTTATCAAGCACAGGGTTTTTATTCCTGTCTACATCTTGATGTCTTAAATGTTTTAAATAAATTTATCAATTGAAAGGAAGTTCAGCAAATGACTTAAGTCTTGTACAATTTGCAGGTTATTTTGGGGCTAATTTTGTACAAATTATGATTTGTATATTAATTTGTACAAAGTGAAAACACAAATTATAATTTGTACAGAATTTTTGTACAAAATATAGTTTTTACAAAATTACAACTTTTACATATAAGAATAATACAAAATGAATAAGAGCGAAACGGCTTTCTCATTAAAAGAGAAGAAAACAAGATGTGTTTGTGAAACACTACTTATGCCTCAAGTTTCTACAGTAAAATATATGAAAATATCCAATTTTACCCTTCATGACCTTTGGCCTAATTTTTTTGCATATTTACGTTCATATTGACAAGCCAAGTATTAAAAGTCTTGCATAGTTCAAAAGTTGTTTATTACCATAAAACACCCAATTTAACCCCTTTATTCTGAATCAGATGAAGCCCCTGTGGGCCTCTTGTTTATTGAAATGGTTTTAATTGTTAAAAGTATCTGTTTAAACATGCTATAAGAAACCTACAGAAAAATACTGCATCAACATCCGACAAAAAAATGTAAAACTTCTTTTTTTTACGTTTGTCCCCCTTTGGGCCGCTTGTTTCTCAAAAACGGTAAATGCTACCTCAATTCCGTTGACATACTGTAGTTGCACAATTATATTAGCAATAACATCAAACAAACCCCGTCTCAATAGGATAAATAATAAGGATTCTACAGTCAAATATGTGTAAACAGCAAATTTCACCTTTGACCTGACTTAATTTTTGGGGGGCATATTTATGTTCCTCTTGACAAGACCTATACACCTAACAAGTATGAAAAGTCTACCTAATATAGTTCAAGGTTAAAGTTTCGGACGCACAGACAGACAAACAGACGGACAGGAACAATATGCCCCCCGATCATCGATAACGTCATGGAGATTATCGATGACGTCGGGTTGAAATTGGCTCAATCATCATTGAGGGGAAAAACTGGATGGATCCATTTTTCCCCGCAAATTTGTTGGGGGAATATTGGATCATGCCAGTTTTTCCGGGGGAAAATTGTGATCGATCCAGAGCCCCCCCCCCCCCCCCGCAAAGACTAGCCCGGGGGGGGGAAATGGCTATATGACACCGGTTCTAGAGGCTGTTTTGAAAATTACTTTAGCATGGGGGAAATGGCTATATGACACCAGGCTGTTTTGAAAATTACTTAAACCCATCGTTAAGGGCCCATTGGCTTCCGTATCTTTCTAATAATTATCATAGCGATTAAATACTTGCCATACATGAAAGATTAAAAGCCTTCACGATGATAATACTATATCCTTCATCTTGACGTTTCAAGATGATTTGAAAATGAAGTCTAAAACACACCTAGCGTTAATGTCATTGCAACATATAAATTTGACATACCCTTTTAGATAATGTGCAAGTCGGTCAATTGATATCTCAAAAACATAATGCCAATTTCATCAGTTGAAAAAACATCCTGACTTACATATTCCGAATATCTCCAGCTATCCATAACATGTGCGAGATTTTTTCAAAAAACGTATATATCATAATTAGAAAGACAATACACAAATAATGTGGAATGCTATTGCTACATTATGGGTGGTTGGGGCATTTTTTCAGTATATCAATTTCTTCACACGATAAGACAAAACACAACATGACATTTCATAGGTGGTTACTTAATTAATATGATGTTTATTTGTTCTGAAAATTCAAATCTTAAAATATTAATGATAAATATGAAAAAAGAAAGGAAATGGGGTAGATGTCAAAGAGACAACATCCCATATCAAACAAAGCACGCTTAATGACAAATTTGACATTTCGGATTTAAAACGACGGGCACATTGCAAAATAATCTTATATCATCCTTGACATTACTTAAATTTATTGAACAGGTTTGCGGTGGCCTAATTTTTTCTATCTTGTAGGTAAGTTTAAACAAATAATATATTTAACTTGTCATTTTAAGTAATATTTCATGCAGTGACTGTCTTCACTGATAATATTTGGCTTATTTTTTGCATCGATATAACGATCGGATTATAGGGAATCATATCTACCTATACTATACGTGACATTGCGCTTTGGTCCATATGTAAATAGACCAAATGAGTTAGAATATATGATGTGATATTATCGAATTCATCTTTCCTCTGAGGAATTTAAACATTTCAATTTAAGTGACAAGAAAAAACTACATTTTAAATTTTAATGTTGAATATAAGTTCCTATTTCGATGAATAACATCTCTTCAGTGCCACTTGAATCAAAACATTGGAAAACACGTGCTGACTATACCAATCGGAAGTATGTCCACATATGTAGTTTGGCATGAGATTTGTTATTATCCGGTTTACGGAAAACCGATGATAAAGGTCTGGTATATAAAAGATGAAGATTGTTCTCAGCGTTCATGAGCACAGAAGTGTGATTGATGGAATCGAGGAAAAATTCTAAGTTCCATATTAAATGTCTCTACACTACTCTTCTCGATGAAATTAAATGAAACATGTCCTGCCCCGCCTACATATTTGTACACACTTCTGGGCTGTATTCGGCATGGGTTTTCCAATGCTTTAATTTAATTAACACTGAATATATATAATTCATCGACATTTATATAGATTTATACTTGTATGCAACATGCAGTTTTGATATCGAATGTCGTATGTTTTTACTGTTAAACATCTTACAGTGAAATTTCAACAAACTGATTTATTGTATCAACTATAAATATATAAAAAACAAAATAACATTTTCAGATATGAAGGGATCATGGAGTATATGCTTATGAGACAAAGTCTCTCCCAATGCATGGCGGAACCAAGCAATGGAACATGCTTTTTTTGTTGTTCTCCATCTTGTAGTCACTATGAGGCCTTCAACAATGAGCTTTGCCCATACCTCATAGTAAGTTCAAGACGGCCCCTACTATCGGTTTGAGCGGAATTCATTGCTAGATGTCGAGCAACGGTACATCCATGATTTTTTTTTATGGATGCGGGATTGTCAACAAAAATAAAATTTTTTGGCAAAGTGTTCTTACAACTGTTGTCAGCCGTTGCCCTATGTCTTAGTGTCGGTTATCGTACAGCCCGCGGATCCACCGTTGCTTATCTTTACAGTTCTATGGATTTCTTTTAATTCTGTCAGGATGTAAAACCCGGAGTTCTTTGATCAAAAATCTTTCTTGGTCTTCACGTTGGGAGTCACTCCATTACCTGTTGTTTTCAGTGACTAGGATTTTCATTATATCTAAAAACCTCGATACTACAGCCTGGCAACCTGAAGTGTTTACTCACAGGCAGATGTGGCTTTGTACTGACGGCACTTCTTTGTCAGTAAAAACTACTTCATTTTTCATAAAGTAAATGAGCTTTCTAGAGATGTGTGGTTACAAAATTTTCCGAATAGATTTGGCGGGAAATTCCACGCGAGTTGTTCTCTTCACTAGTGACGAGAAATATTTTTATCACATCGGTCAGGCGTTGGTTAAATTTGCTAGAAATTAGAGAAGATTATATTCTTCATCATATATATATGATATAATTTTGTATTTAAAAATTTTATCTTTTTTATCGTTGTACAAGTGTAAAAAGTACTTGACTACTCGATAGAGAAAAAAAGAAAAGAAAATTGTTATACTCTTTAAGTTCATTTTTATTGTCTCTCAAAGAAAGAAGATCCGATAATTTCTCCTACAGATGATTTATTGAAATATTTTAGCTGCGATCGATGTTGCTCAACATTTTTGTCAAGAATACCGCTTAAGTGCACGCTAGGGGCCTTCTTGATCTTGCTTGAGGGGTGTATATTGTTCAACTCTTGTTGAAGACCCTCATTCGACATCAAGATGTAGACAGGAATAAAAACCCTGTCCTTGATAAACTGGAGTTTTCTATGTATCGTGTGCATTTTTGTCACATGTACATTCACTCCATATCCTTTCATTTTTTTTCTAAATAAAGGGAAATAAAGATCTAGAGGCTCAGAGACTGAACCTGCATCCTGCATCGCTCACCTGACAAAATGTTTCTATGCCTTGCATGATCAAAAATAAAGTTTTTTCACCAATGGGGTCTAATGTTTAGCTATATTCTCCATTAGCAACCATGTTTTTTGTCTGATCCTATTGAAATGAGTAATTTTTGAAGAGGACTTTCTATCAATTTAGTTAAATTTGCTTGAATAGTTTCAGAGAAGATGATGAATAGGATGGTTTTCTAATACCGGGTTCCAATGTTAAACTATCTTCTGTACTGGAGGCCATGTTTTTTGCCGGCTCTAAATGAAATGAGAAATTTTTGTAAAGTACCCTCCATACGTCATTCCTGTTAAGTTTGCTTTAATTTGCTTCAGTGGTTTCAGAGGAAAAGCCGGTGAAAATGTGATTTTCCCTTCAGGTTCAATGTTTAACCTAGATTCTGCGCTGGCCGCCATGTTTTTAATTGGATCAGAGCGAAATGAGCAATCTTTGTTAAGGACCTGCAGTACATCATTTCTGTATAGCTTCAGTGGTTTCAGAGGAAAAGATGAAAATGTGATTTTTCCCATAGGGTCCAATGTTAAACCTAAATCCGCGCTGGAAGCCATGTTTTTTATCGGATCGGAATAAATCAGCATTCATTGTAAAGGACCTTACATACATCATTCCTGTAAAGTTAGGATGAATTTGCTTCAACGGTTTCAGAGAAGAAGATGAAAATGTGATTTTCCAATAGGGCCAATGTTAAACTATGTTCCGTGCTGGCGGCCATGTTTTTTATCGCGTTTGAACGAATAAGCAATCTTTATTAAGGACCTGAAATACATTATTCTGTAAAGTTTGGTTGAATTTGCTTCAGTGGTTTCAGAGGAGAAGATGATAATGTGCACGCGATTTTTCCCATAGTGTCTAATTTTAAATCGAAGTTCTGCGCTGGTGGCAATGTTTTTTATCCAATCAGAGCGAAGTGTGCAATCTTTGTAAAGGACCTTCCTTACATCATTCCTGTAAAGTTTGGTTGAATTTGCTTCAGTGGTTTCAGAGGAGAAGATAAAAATGTTATTTTCCCGTACGTGTACGGTCCGATGTTAAGTTCCGTGCTGGCGGCCATGTTTTTATCGAATCCAAACAAAATGAACAATCTTTGTTTAGGTTCTTTAGTACATCATTCCTGTAAGGTTTAGTTGAATTTGCTTCAGAAGTTCCAGAGTAGAAGATGAAAATGTGATTTTTCCCATAGGGTCCAAAGTTATACCTAAGTTCCGCGCTGGCAGCCATGTTTGTTATCCGATCAGAACGAAATGAGCAAGCTTTGTAAAGTACCTTCTATACGTCATTCCTGTTAAATTTGCTTGAATTTGCTTCTGTGGTTTCAGAGGAAAAGCCGATGAAAATGTGATTTTTCTTTGGGTTCAATGTTTAACCTAAATTCTGCGCTGGCCGCCATGTTTTTATCTGGATCAGAGCGAAATGAGCAATCTTTGTTAAAGACCTGTAGTACATCATTTCTGAATAGCTTCAGTGGTTTCAGAGGAAAAGATGAAAATGTGATTTTTCCCATAGGGTCCAATGTTAACTTAAGTTCCGCGCTGGAAGCCTGTTTTTTATCGGATCGGAACGAAATGAGCATTCTTTGTAAATGACCTTATAAATATCATTCCTGTAAAGTTTGGATGAATTTGCTTCAACGGTTTCAGAGAAGACGATGAAAATGTGATTTTCCCATAGGGACCAATGTTGAACTATGTTCCGTGCTGGCGTCCATGTTTTTATCGCGTTGGAACGAATAAGGAATCTTCATTAAGGACCTTCCATACATCAATCCTGTAAAGTTTGGTTGAATTTGCTTTAGTGATTTCAAAGGAGAAGATGAAAATGTTATTTTCCTGTACGGTCAATTGTTAAACTAAGTTCCGTGCTGGCGGCCATGTTTTTATCGGATCCAAACAAAATGAACAATCTATGTTAAGGTTCTTTAGTACATCATTCCTGTAAATTTTAGTTGAATTTGCTTCAGAAGTTCCAGAGTAGAAGATGAAAATGTGATTTGTCCCATAGGGTCCAATGTTAAACCTAAGTTCTACGCTGGCAGCCATGTTTGTTATCCGATCAGAACGAAATGATCAAGCTTTGTAAAAGACATTCCATACATCATTCCTGTAAATTTAAACTATGTTCCGTGGTGGCGACCGTTTTTTATCGGTTTGGAACGAAATGAGCAATCTTCATGAAGGACCTTAAGTACATCATTCCTGTAAAGTTTGGTTGAATTTGCTTCAGTGGTTTCAGAGGAGAAGATGAAAATGTGATTTTCCCATAGGGTCCAATGTTAAACTAAATTCCGTGCCGGCGGCCATTTACAAAGATTGCTCATTTCGTTCTGATCTGATAAAAAACAAGGCAGCCAGCGCGGAATTTAGTTTAACATTGGACCCTATGGGAAAATCACATTTTCATCTTCTCCTTTACAATACTGTTTTTTTTTCAACCATTTCTTGATGATGATTTTAAGGTTTAGAACAAATGTGACTTTTCTGAATTGTCATGTCTAGCTTAAAATCAAGGTAATTGTTTTTCGGATATTAAAAGTTTGTAGAATTGACATAGATTTTTTTTTTCGAATATAACTTTTTTGTAGTTATATAGCAGGGCAAATACACATATTCTTATTTCATAGTTTTGCAAAGGGATTTTTTATTATTTCTTCGTTATTGTCATTGTTGATAAATAAGATATTAAATAGTATTACCTACCTATCTTCTTGATAAACAAGCATCCAAGATGGAATAACAAGAAGGTCAATGCCATATGATTGTAGAGTCATCGAATGACAGTCTTGGATTTTGTCAAGTCCTTTTATACCATATGCAAGTCAATTTAATAATATTCAAAACCATTAATCTTCTTAAATCAATTAAAAAATTCATATGTCGGATATCTTTCGTAATTTCACGTAAACATTATCTTCATAGTAATAGAAATAACAAAATACCGATTTTACTGTTAATTTGTTTTCTGCATATGCGCATTTCGACAATATATTTCTAATCAGTGCAGATCAAACCAAAACATTTGGAAGTCCATTAACCGAAAAACGTTTAAACGCTGATAGAGAACAAATAACTAAAAAGGATCTAAATAGAAAAGCACACAAAATCGTGTTTGGTAAGATAGGATTTCAATAAATAGCTTTTTTACATGGTAAGGTGTTCAAATAAATATTTACTTCAGCATTAGTTGAACTGCGTCGTTGTCATGATCTGGGGAAATGTTAAGCTCTGTAAAAAGAAAATATTAGAGTAAACGTTGTAAATCCAATGTAACAACCTGCCAATAGTTTGGGTATGGTGCATTCCAAGACAGGTATCAAACCAAGCTCAAAAATATGTTGACACATGATTATAGGAAGAAATTCACTCATATATATGATCTTGTAAAACACTTTAAAAGTCACACAACGGGTTTTCCGCTAATGACCAGACCAGATATGACAATAAGAACGCGGGCAAATGTTTATATTATATGAAAAATGACATTCACTTCAAATTACCACGGAGTATTTGTCCTCAGCAGTTCTAAGAGTCCAAAAATTCAAATTTGATAAATAAAAACATCCAGGCCATTAGGCATTAGCAGTGTCCATTACGGTCGCCAGTTTTAAAGACACCAAAATAATTGCTAAATATTATCGTCTTTTCTCTCTAGGTTACAGAGAGTTGTTATATGTATAGTATAGTGTGATCTGTTCCAATGACGGAAGTACCAAAAACAAAAACAAAAAAACTAGAGTTTCAGATACTGAGCCTGAATCGCTCACCTGACAAAATGCTTACAGCTGGTGATGAAAGTGATGTTTATCCCATAGGATCCTATGTTAAAATATGTTCTGAGCTGGCGATCTTGTTTTTTCATGTTTTTATCAGATCAAAACAAAATAAGCAATCTTAGTTTGACTGAATTTGCTTCAATAATTAAAGCACATGTAATGAAAAAAATGATTTAATATACGGGTACCATTCTAAACCAAGTTCGATGCTGGGAGTTATTTTCTTTGTCGGATCCCAACAAAATGAGAAATCTTTGTAAAGCACCTTCCATACATCATTTCTGTAAAATTGCTTGAATTTGCTTCAATAGTTTCAGTGCAGATGTTAAAATTTGATGTTATTCCCATAGGGCCAATGTTCAACTATGTTCCGTGCTGGCGGCCATGTTTTGTCGAATCGAGGTAAAATGAGCAACCTTTGTAAAGTACCTTTAATACATCATTCCTGTAAAGTTTGGTTGGATCTGCTTCAGCAGTATCAGAGGAGAAGATGAAAATGTGATTTTCCCATAGGATCCTATATTGAACCTTAGTTCCGCGCTGGCAGCCATGTTTTTTATCGGATCAGAACAAAATGAGCAATCTTTGTAAAGGACCTTCCATACATCATTCCTGTAAAGTTTGATTTGCTTCAGTGGTTTCAGAGCAGAAGATGAAAATAAAAATTTACCATAGGGCCAATGTTAAACTATGTTCCGTGCTGGCGGCGATGTTTTTTGTCAAATTACAATAAAATGAGCAAACTTTGTAAGGACCTTTAGTGCATCAATCCTGTAAAGTTTGGTTGAATTTGCTTTAGCAGTTTCAGAGGAGTTGATGAAAATGTGATTTTTCTTTCTAGGATCCTATGTTAAACCTATGTTCTGCGCTGGCAGCCATGTTTTTAATCGGATCGCAAAGAAATGAGCAAGGGACCTTCCATACATCATTCTTGTAAAGTAGGGTTGAATTTGCTTCGGTTGTTTCAGAGGAGAAGATGAAAATGGGAATTTCCCATGGGGCAAATGTTAAACGGAGTTCCATGCTGGCGGCCATGTTTTTTGTCAGATCCGAATAAAATGAGCATTCTTCGTAAACGACCTTTAGTGCATCAATCCTGTCAAGTTATGTTGAGTTTGTTTCAGAGGAGTTAATGAAAATGTGATTTTTCCCATAGGGTCGTATGTTTAACCTAAGTTCCGCGCTGGTGGCCATGTTTTTTATCGGATCGGAACGAAATGAGCAATCTTTGTAAGGGACCTTTCATACATCATTCCTGTAAAGTTTGGTTGAATTTGCTTCAGTGGTTTTAGAGGAGAAGATGAAAATGTGAAAAGTTTAACAGACGACAGACGACGGACACAAAGTGATTGCAATAGCTCACACTGACCCTTTGGGTCAGGTGAGCTAACAAGATGTTGCAGAATACTTTAAATATATTTCAGTGCTCTTTTGGTTTCCATGGCAACTGAAAGCTCCACTTTCCATTACAAGCAATTTCAGACCACCATTTCAAATTCAAAAAAATTTGGGCAGGGGTTCCCCTTATAATTTGCATTTTAAATATTGCTGAAATCAGACATTTGAGTCCCCCTTTCCCCGAAAATATTTGGGCAGGGGTTTACCTTACAATCTAGTTAATACATATTGCTGACATCATAAAATTCCAAAGGTTTAAAAGTAAAACCCAAATTCTGCATTGGCAGCCATATTTTTTGTCAAATCAGAACAAAATTAGCAATCTGTGGCGGATCCAGACTTTACGCTAAGGGGTTGGGGCCCAACATATCATTTTTCAAAAAGGAGGACCTGGAACTCAATTTAAAAAAAATCCTAGGAATTTTAAATATTTTCCAACCTTAGGGGAGGCCCAGGCACCCCCTTCCCCTGGATAAGCCACAAGTAATCTTTGTAATACATCGGCAAACGAACATCGAAGCAAGAACGAGGAAAGGGGAAATTCTAAAATCATAAATCCAAAATCACGGCAATTCACAGCAACACGAATTGAGAATGTATGACAAAGACAAAACAAAAAAAAAAACAAAAATGAACAAGAACGCTACAAAACTTAAGCACTAGCAGTGTGAACCCCTATTAAAACTGAGGTATCATCAGGTGCTCCGGAAGGGTAAGCATGATCTGCTCCACGCGTGGCACCCATCACACTGCCAGTGAAAAGTCCGGTTATGTCACAGTGTTAGTCATTCCGGTTTACAAACTCTGGATCTACCCAAAGATATCTGTTCTCATTTGTGAAACATAAACATTGTAATGGTCTGTCAAATCGTGGTGACGACCGTAAAACTTCTGTAGTGACAATTGCAACAGTGACTGAACATACCCTTGATGTATAAGTTTTTGAGACAGTAATTTCGCTCTGTTGACAAAATCGCTGTACAAACTACAGGCACGGCAATAGCGAATGAGTTGTGAAATGAACACGCCATATGCCGGAGAAGTGGGAATATTACTGCTCAAATACGGGAAGTTCACTATTGGAAAGTCGAAATCATCACGCTTGTCGTAAAGTTTTGTTTTCGGACGTCCAGAGTTGTCAATGTAGAGGTATAGGTCCAGGTATGATGCTGATGATGGTGTATCAGTGGTCTCTTTTATTTGGAGTTCATTTGGGTATATAAGATGAAGGTTATCCTTAAATTGAGGATTGTTCAATGAAAGAACATCATCTATATGACGGAAACTGAAATTAAAGGATTTGGCTAGCTTTTTGTCTTTTTTCTGAACTAGCCCTTGTATGAACCTGGCTTCATACGAATAAAGAAACAAATCTGCTAAAAGTGGCGCACAATTAGTCCCCATAGGTATCCCTATTGTCTTCTGGAAAACTTGTCCTCCAAATTCTACAAATATGCTATCAATCAAGAATTACAGCATTGCAATGACATCCTTCTCTGTATACTTTTTGTGTGAATCAGTGTGCTGTTTAACAAAATAGGCCTTAAAGGACTTAAACATAAGTTTCACACTGGCAGCCATATCGTGTGTCGTATCAGAAAAAATCATCTATCGTTTTAAAAGACCTTCCATACATCATTGCTCTAAGGTTTAGTTGAATTGTTTCTGCAGTTTTAGAGGAGAAGATGAAAATGTGATTTTTCCCGTAGGGTCCAATGTTAAACTAAAATTCCGCACTTGCAAGCATATTTTATTTGTTGGATAAGAACGAAATTAGCAATCTCTGTTAAGGACCTTTAGTACATCATTCCTGTAAAGTTTGGTTAAATATGCTATAGCAGTTTCAGAGGAGAAGATAAAAATGTTATTTTTTCCATAGAGTCCAATGTTAAACCTAAGTTACGTGCTGGCAGCCATGATTTTAATCGGATCAGAACGAAATGAGTCATCTTTGTAAAGGGCCTTTACCACATCATTCCTGTAAATTGTGGTTGAATTTGCTTCAGTGGTTTCAGAGGAGAAGATGAAAATGTGATTTTTCCCATAGGGTCCAATGTTAAACCTAAGTTCCGTGCTGGCGGCTATGTTTTTTACCAGATCAGGATGATATGAGCAATCTTTGTAAAGGACCTTTAGTACATCATTCCTGTAAAGATTGGTTGAGCTTGCATTAGTGGTTTCAGAGGAGAAGATGAAAATGTGATTTTTCCCATAGGGTCCAATGTTAAACCTAAGTTCCGTGCTGGCGGCTATGTTTTTTACCAGATCAGGGTGATATGAGCAATCTTTGTAAAGGACCTTTAGTACATCATTCCTGTAAAGATTGGTTGAGCTTGCTTCAGTGGTTTCAGAGAAGAAGATGAAAATGTGATTTTTCCCATAGGGTCCAATGTTAAACCTAAGTTCCGCGCTGACGGCCATGTTTTTCAGCAGATCAGAATGAAATTAGCAATCTTTGTAAAGGACCTTTCATACATCATTCCTATAAAGTTTGGTTGAACTCGCTTCAGTGGTTTCAGATGAGAAGATGAAAATGTGATTTTCCCATAGGGTCCAATGTTAAACTGTTTTCCGTGCTGGTAGCCATGTTTTTTATCGGATCAGAACGAAATGAGCAATCTTTGTTGGAGACCCTTAGTACATCAGTCCTGTAAAGTTTGATTGAATTAGCTTCAGTGGTTTCAAAGGAGAAGATAAAATTGTGATTTTTCCTATAGGGTCCAATGTTAAACCTAAGTTTCGCACTGGCGGTCATGTTTTTTGTTGGATCGGAACGAAACGAGCAAACTTTGTAAAAATACATTCCATACATCATTCCTGTAAAGTTTGGTTGAATTTGCTTCAGTGGTTTCAGAGGAGAAGATGAAAATGTAAAAGTTTAACGGATGGCGGACGACAGACGACGGACGCCAAGTGATGGCAATAGCTCACACTGACCCTTTGGAGCTAAAAAACATTTATTAAGTGGACACTTTAAATTAAATTTATATCTTTAGTTAAGTTATTTAAAAATCAAACGTATAAAGATAAATGATTTTGAACCTTGCTCTAAATATTTAATTATGCCTGAAAGACAAATTCGTGAAATAAAGGATTAATAAAATGAGATTCCAATGATGTATACTTTCGGAGAAGTATCGGTTTTTCTCGATCCAGATAAGTTGATTGTGACAATTAACAAAATGCGGAAACAATTGCATGCTAATGAAATTTTTAAAACTGTACAATGGTATGGTAGTATACTTCTGATATATTAAGTTTGCACGACCTCTTTGTTGTTAAAACAGTAAAAACTCTTTCTTTTAGCAGTATTTATGAACGTGAGTAGTATATGGGGACAGTTCGAGGTGGTGCAAGGTGGTGCCGGAAATGACGTCACCGGAAGTGATGTAGACCGGAAATGGCGTCACCGGGCGAAGTGGGCGTAGCCCCATGTACTAACCGGAAGTGGGTATGTATCTACTGTAAGTAGCCATGTTAACCGGAAATGACGTGTTGAAAGAGTGCAGGGCCCACAGGAGCCTCGTATAACCTTACTACAATGTAAATGCGCGACCGGAAGTGGGCGTTGCCCAGGTATAGACCGGAAGAGGGTGTGTATCTACTGTAAGTAGCCATTTTGATAGGAAATGACGTGTTGGAACAACACGTGACCCCGTAGGGGTGTTGTGTGACCATACTTCAGTGTACATGCGCGACCGGAAGTGGGCGGAGCCCCAAGTATAGACCGGAAGTCGGGTATTTTCTTTCATTGTCTCCCCTTTTTGTATGTTGTTACAATGTTCTTTTTTGTACTTTGTTCCCTTTTCATTCACTTTCTCCCTTGTCCCACCCTTTTTTAAATGTTGTAATAGATTTACATACCTTTTCAACCCCTTTTCAATGTTGTTCTTTGTATTTCAATCCAATGTTTAGACTAATATCCTACCTTTTTTAAATGTTGTTATACCTTTTCAACCAATTTTCAGTATTGTTCTTTGTATTGTAATCCAATGTTTGACTTAATTTCCACTTGTCTAACCCTTTTCATGTGTGATTTTCTGATGTTCTACCTTATTTTATAATTATGTCCCTTTTTCTTCCAATTCTTAGAGGTATTTCCCTTTTCGCGCCTTATTTCTATACTTTCGTCTGCTATTGCCGTTGCACAGTAGAACTTCGATGGCTCGAACTGCAATAGGTCGAACACCATGGATGTTTCAAACCCTTTTTCTGGTCCCTTTTGTTCAAGTTTCAGCATAGTTCGACCTCGATTTCTCGAACATTCCTGTAACTCGAACTGTTTTCATTGGTCCCTTGTGTGTTCGAGCCATCGAAGTTCGACTGTATTATTATTTCCCATTATATTAAATAATTAATTCCCATTATATTAAATAATTAATTCCTATTATATTACATAATTAGCTCCCTTTTCATTCAATTCTTAGAGTGATTTCCCCTTCCCTGCCCAATTTCTATACTGTCGGCTGCTATTGCTATTTTGTTCCCTATTATATTTATTGATTATCTCCCTTTTCAATCAATTCTTAGAATTTTGTCCCTTCTTTCTCTAGTAAAATCTGCTATTGCCTTTCTATTTTCCCTTTTTCACAATATTTCATGATCATCTTTATTTTATGGAACCTCTAACCCATGACAACTTTATATTCATTTATTATTTTTATTTGAATGTCATTCTGTTATTTTTTCGAACTATTAGAGTTGTGTTCATTTTTTATATTTATTTTTGAATATTATTTTTTTTCTAATAATTAAGATTCCAAACACATATACCCGACCGAAACTACTTTATTGATGTTGTTTACCCAGTTTCTTAACCTTTTACCTGAACTTTTTTAATGATATATTTTGCTAAATCTATTGTATTGTCATTATATGAGAGAGCTTACTTAGGTCACTCTGCATTTCTCCAGGCTTGTGACTGGCTATAACCGTGTAGTTATAGGCTGCGTTACCCCTTTTCCTTCTTTTTTCTTCATCTTTTATTCTTTTCTTTTATCTTTTCTGTTCCTTTTTTATTTTTTTGTATCTTCTTTGTTTTGTTGATGCTCATTGGGGCTTTGTCTCATTCCTTGTGGTGTTGACTTTCTTGGCAGTATAGTCTTCTTGTAATTTTTTGCGGTCCTTTTTCACCTGTTTGTTCAGTTTGGCCCATTCGGTATAAAAATCGGTACACATTTTACAAATCCTCCTCTTATTGTCGAATTCAGAGCGTTTCTTTATTTCTTGACATTTGGAGCACTTCTTTTTCTTGGGTTTTAATTCATGGTGTCAGTGTTGATAAAAGGTAAATCTGGCCGGATTTTCCGCCGATATCCAGGTTTCGACTCTTCTTTTTCTTTCACATATTTCTTCATTCCAGTAGGAGTAACGAGGTAGATGCACGACATTTTGTCCGATACGTTCGAGAGTTGGGAATCAACTGACAAAATGTTTAGTTGTATGTTCTTTTATTCATTTTCGGAGGTGATTTGTTTCAATAATGAATTATCCATTTTATTTACAGTTGGCAGAGTAAAATGCGTCAACTAGTCTTTGTTTCCATTTCTCGAGGCCTTCATAATGCTTCTGGAGATTTTTAGCCTTCAACAAAATGGCGTAGAACTCTGCGGGACGGGATGCAAACAATAATTGCATATGAATTTTATCCATTTTTTTGTCAGTCTAGCGACTGAGAAAGCCGGTTGATTGCACCTTTATATAGTCTCGATGCTTGTGATTGGTTGGTTCATTTCGTAAGACAGCTTCTGATTGGTTGATTTTCCTACATTCTGATTGGTCAATCCATTGTAAATGGAGGCTTCTGATTGGTAGAATTTCCAGCAATTTGATTGGTCCATATTATGTACAGCTTCAATCCACTTTTTGTCTCAAAAATGATTACTATCGGTATGATACATTTTCATCTCCTTTTATTAGCTTATCTGTAACCTAGAGTAACTATAACCTGTTGGAACTGTTCCCCCAAGTACTGTTTCCATAAAAGTATTTCTATTACCTTAGTAGCATTGGCTTATCCTTAGTTTGTAAAAAAAAATATTTTATTTAATTTTGTCCCTATACAATAGCCCTTACCTCAACCTTCATGTTACAGTTAGACAAGTTATGTTGTATTTGTCGTGATATGATTTTAGTGCTGTTTGTATTTACCAGAGTTATTTGAACCTAATTACAAGTTTTCGCTTGATATGTTTTGTCATATACATATTTTTTTTTCGTTCTTTTTTATGTGATACTTTGTTTACGAATTTTAGTGTCTAGATTACTTTCCATTCTGAACTTTCAATTTCTCAATTTTGTATTTGATTGGTATCCATTTGGGATTTGGTTACTCGTTTCATTTTGTATTTATAAACAACAAGATATTAACAGATATGCACTTTTTATTATCTCCGTCAGTTAGGCAAACACGGGTCGGAGATCCACATGCTTCCTGTACAATATGTATTTAAATTAATGTTTTCATTTCAAATGTTCACATTGTAGTACGTGTTCGATTTTCCATACCAATTCTCTCGGGCATAGTTGGCCCACCTGCATATTAGGTAATTGAATAGGTAAGTCCAGTCTTGGGCACTGAATTGTGGTCTGTACTATATCGTGCTGTTCCATCTCAACTATCACCTCCCCTAGAATGAAGTCTATTATGTTGCGTAGATCAAGTAAGAAGTCCAGAACGTTTTTAACTGTTAGTGTATAACACGTTAATTCTATGCCAGGTGGAACCACCTGTTTAATTTTCAGCTGGATTATATACTCCCCATTGTTACAGTCTGTTGGCTGGTGTTCTGGTTTAACTTTGTGCTTCTCTTGTTGATGACATATGGGTAAAGGGTTTTGGTTGTGGATTCTCATATGTCGGTTACGATTGTATTTTCTCGAAAATGTCTTCTCACATATTCCACAACTAAATTGGTGTTGGTTGTCACGACGATGATGTTCACTGTTATACATCTGTAACGACAAAATGATATTATTTAGTTATAATATTTAGTTATAGACATTATACTTAGTTATGAATATTAATTAGTGATGGGTAATTATTGTACTTACCATTTACTTTAGGTATCTTTGCTTTCGAACTGGTAGACATTGCAGTCTGGCGACTGAGGTAGCCGGTTGTTCGCACCTTTATTTAGTGCAAGTCATTTGTCTCGACGGCTGTGATTGGTTGTTAATTTTTGTCAGACGGTTTCTGATAGATTGTTTTTTCCTGCATTCTGATTGGTCAATCAATTGTAAATGGAGGCTTCTGATTGGTTGAATTTCCTGCAATTTGATTGGTCCACATTATGTACAGCTTCAATCCACTTTTTGTTGTATAATTGTGTACAAATTTCCTGTTGCAGTTTGTATTTTTATGTGAAAGTTTACATTTGTTTTCATATTTCTGTTCATATTTCATGTTTTAGATCGTATTTTCGATGAATTTATCGCAGTTTTGTTGTCTTTACCGGCCTTTTTAC
>MJUU01001866.1:23997-67738 GCA_002080025.1 Modiolus philippinarum
TGGTGGTGGTGTTGGAGAAGTAGGAGATGATTTTGGTGTTAGTGGGTTGTGATTGGGATGGGGTATTGTGATCGATGGTTTATCACTTTATCCTTTTAGGGCATAATAATAATAACAAACCCTGACAATACATTTTCATTTTTTATTTCATTTAAACAAAATCACAGTAACATTCTAATTTTTCTGTCATTACATTATGGTCAATTCAAGTTTTCTGTCTTCAGTGCTGGTTCTTTTTTCACTAGTATGTCCATCTTCTAAATATACACTTGGTTGGATTCTGTAAATACCTTCATCCGTTTCAGTTCTGGTTCTTTGTCTTCAAACACAGCTATCATCTTTTTGAGTCTCTGTTTTGCATCTTCAAACATTTGATCTAAAAATTACAAACTTGATACCGGTAGATGCTGAGCATTCTTCAATGGCTCTATAATATAAAGTCCAGTCTCCTCCTGCTAAGCAACATCCAATTTTCAGATAACATTTCAAAATAGTTGCACATAGATGTCTCATTTAATTCGTCATGGGCAGTCTGGAGGTCTACAAGCACATCGTGCATACCATGTTTGAAGATGGGGTTATCAATTCTGGACGAATATATGTGTTCACTCAAACCTATTGTGCTGAATACAAAAGTAAAGCAACAGAGTTCTGGGCAGCTCATCATCAATTGATAGAAAAATTGGGAAAAGTGGATTAAAGGTGTACAGAATGTGGACCAATCAAAATGCATGGATTTAATTCAATCAGAAACTGTGTTTACCTACTTGATTGACCAATCAGAATGCAGGAAATTAACCAATCAGAGGGCGTTTTCCAAATATTACCTGACGAATTACAGCTATGGAGACAATAGACATAGAATGTAAAAGGAGTACAAGAACAGACTGAAGCCAATAAAGACAGAATGGGTGTAAATATTGTTGACGGAGATTTACTAAAAGCAGAAAATGTAGATGTTATTGTTCATCAAGTGAATTGTCTTTGCATCAAGGCGCATGGATTATCACGACAGATAGCTAAAAATTTCCATGGGGTGATATATATTCTACACGTAGAAGGGAGAGGGAAGCCGGAATTAAGCAATCAAAGAAGACAGAGGAATTCTAGGAACGATAAAAGTATTGAGGTCACCTAAACCTCTGCAGCCAGATGTTGTATGCTTTTTGAGTCAGTGGGACTATGGAACTGTTGACCAAGCTCGTCGTCACATACTACCGTATGAAGATACCTACGAAAATAGATACCGCTGGTTTCAAAGTTGTTTGCAGTGCTTAAAATCATTGAAAATTTATTCTGTAGGGTTACCCTACAAACTTGGATGTGGCTTAGCAGGAGGAGACTGGACTTTATATTATAGAGCCATTGAAGAATGCTCAGCATCTACCGGTATCAAGTTTGTAATTTTTAGATCAAATGTTTGAAGATGCAAAACAGAGACTTGAAAAGATGCTTGCTGTGTTTGAAGACAAAGAACCAGAACTGAAACGGATGAAGGTATTTACAGAATCCAACCAAGTGTATATTTAGAAGATGGACATACTAGTGAAAGAAGAACCAGCACTGAAGACAGAAAACTTAAATTTACCATAATGTAATGACAGAAATATTAGAATGTTACTGTGATTTTGTTTAAATGAAATAAAAAATGAAAATGTATTGTCAGGGTTTGTTATTATTATTATGCCCTCAAAGGATAAAGTGATAAACCACCGATCACAATACCCCATCCCGATCACAACCCAATACCACCAAAATCATCTCCTACTTCTCCAACACCACCACCAACCAGATACCTTTAAAATTACCACCACCACTCACATACCCTCACCAACACCACCACCACCACCCAGATACCCTCACCACCACCACCATCACCACCCAGATACTCTCACCACCACCACCACCATAGACTATTATCCCACCACCACCACCATCACCCAGATACCTTACATTCACAACCACCATCACCCAGATACCTTAAATTCACCACCACCTACACCACATCCGCCGCCGCCACCACCACAATAGCCTATCAATCCACCACCACCAGCAGCATCAGCAGCAGCAGCACCAGCAGCAGACCCCAGTATGGACGAGAAGCAGCAGCAGCAGCAGCAGACATTAGTATTGACGAGAAGCAGCAGCAGCAGCAAAAAAAAACCGTAAAAAGGCCGGTAAAGACAACAAAACTGCGATAAATTCATCGAAAATACGATCTTAAAAACATGAAATATGAACAGAAATATGAAAACAAATGTAAACTTTTGTTGTCTCTTTGGCACATTCCCCGTTTCCCTTCTTTTTCTTTTTTGACATAAAAATACAAACTGAAACAGGAAATTCGAACAGAATTATACAACAAAAAGAGGATTGAAGCTGTACATAATGTGGACCAATCAAATTGCAGGAAATTCAACCAATCAGAAGCCTCCATTTACAATGGATTGACCAATCAGAATGCAGGAAAAAACAATCTATCAGAAACCGTCTGACAAAAATTAACAACCAATCACAGCCGTCGAGACAAATGACTTGCACTATATAAAGGTGCGATCAACCGGCTTCCTCAGTCGCCAGACTGCAATGTCTACCAGTTCGAAAGCAAAGATACCTAAAGTAAATGGTAAGTACAATAATTACCCATCACTAATTAATATTCATAAATAAGTATAATGTCGATAACTAAATATTATAACTAAATAATATCATTTTATCGTTACAGATGTATAACAGTGAACATCATCGTCGTGACAACCAACACCAATTTAGTTGTGGAATATGTGAGAAGACATTTTCTAGAAAACACAATCGTAACCGACATATGAGAATCCACAACCAAAACCCTTTACCCATATGTCATCAACAAGAGAAGCACAAAGTTAAACCAGAACACCAGCCAACAGACTGTAACAATGGGGAGTATATAATCCAGCTGAAAATTAAACAGGTGGTACCACCTGGCATAGAATTAATGTGTTATACACTAACAGTTAAAAACGTTCTGGACTTCTTACTTGATCTACGCAACATATGGACTCCATTCTAGGGGAGGTGATAGTTGAGATGGAACAGCACGATATAGTACAGACCACAATTCAGTGCCCAGGACTGGACTTACCTATTCAATTACCTAATATGCAGGTGGGCCAACTATGCCCTGGAGAATTGGTATGGAAAATCGAACACGTACTACAATGAGAACATTTGAAATGAAAACATTAATTTAAATACATATTGTACAGGAAGCATGTGGATCTCCGACCCGTGTTTGCTGACGGAGATAATGAAAAATGCATATCTGTTAATATCTTGTTGTTTACAAATACAAAATGAAACGAGTAACCAAATCCCAAATGGATATCAACCAAATACAAAATTGAGAAATTGAAAGTTCAGAATGGAAAAGTAATCTAGACACTAAAATTCGTGAACAAAGTATCACCTAAAAAAAGAACGAAAAAAATGTGTATCTGACAAAACATATCAAGCGAAAACTTGTAATTAGGTTCAAATAACTCTGGTAAATACAAACAGCACTAAAATCATATAACGACAAATACAACATAACTTGTCTAACTGTAACATGAAGGTTGAGGTAAGGGCTATTGTACAGGGACAAAATTAAATAAAAGTTTTTTATTTTTTAACAAACTAAGGTTAAGCCAATGCTACAAAGGTTATAGAAATACTTTTATGGAAACAGTACTTTTGGGTACAGTTCCAACAGGTTATAGTTACTCTAGGTTACAGATAAGCTACTAAAAGGAGATGAAAATGTATCATACCGATACAAAAAGTGAGACAAAAAGTGGATTGAAGCTGTACATAATATGGACCAATCAAATTGCTGAAAATTCAACCAATCAGAAGCCTCCATTTACAATGGATTGACCAATCAGAATGTAGGAAAATCAGCCAATCAGAAGCAGTCTTACGTAATGAACCAACCAATCACAACCATCGAGACTATATAAAGGTGCAATCAACCGGCTTTCTCTGTCGCTAGACTGATAAAAAAAATGGATAAAATTCATATGCAATTATTGTTTGCATCCCGTCCCGCTGAGGTCTACGCCATTTTGGTGAAGGCTAAAAATCTCCAGAAGCATTATGAAGGCCTCGAGAAATAGAAACAAAGACTAGTTGATGCATTTTACTCTGCCAACTGTAAATAAAATGGATAATTCATTATTGAAACAAATCACCTCCGAAAATGAATAAAAGAACATACAACTAAAAATTTTGTCAGTTGATTCCCAACTCTCGAACTTATCGGACAAAATGTCGTGCATCTACGTCGTTACTCCAACTGGAATGAAGAAATATGTGAAAGAAAAAGAAGAGTCAACACTGACACCATGCATTTAAAACCCAAGAAAAAGAAGTGCTCCAAATGTCAAGAAATAAAGAAACGCTCTGAATTCGACAATAACAGGTGGATTTGTAAAATGTGTACCGATTTTTATACCGAATGGGCCAATCTTGAGCAAACAGGTGAAAAAGGACCGCAAAAAATTACAAGAAGACTATACTGCCAAGAAAGTCAACACCACAACGAATGAGACAAAGCCCCAATGAGCATCAACAAAACAAAGAAGATAAAAAAAATAAAAAAGGAATAGAAAAGATAAAAGAAAAGAATAAAAGATGAAGAAAAAAGAAGGAAAAGGGGTAACACAGCATATAACTTTACGGTTATAGCCAGTCACAAGCCTGGAGAAATGCAGAGTGACCTAAGTAAGCTCTCGCATATAATGACATTACAATAGATCTAGCAAAATATATCATTAAAAAAAGTTCAGGTAAAAGGTTAAGAAACTGGGTAAACAACATCAATAAAATAGTTTCGGCCGGGTGTATGTGTTGGGAATCTTAATTATTAAAGAAAAAAAATAATATTCAAAAATAAATATAAAAAATGAACACAACTCTAATAGTTCGAAAAAATAACAGAATAACATTCAAATAAAAATAATAAATGAATATCAAGTTGTCATGGGTTAGAGGTTCCATAAAATAAAGATGATCATGAAATATTGTGAAAAAGGGAAAATAGAAAGGCAATAGCAGATTTTGCTAGAGAAAGAAGGGACAAAATTCTAAGAATTGATTGAAAAGGGAGATAATCAATAAATGTAATAGGGAACAAAATAGCAATAGCAATAGACGACAGTATAGAAATTGGGCAGGAAAGGGGAAATCACTCTAAGAATTGAATGAAAAGGGAGATAATTATGTAATATAATAGGAATTGATTATGCAATATAATGGGAAATAATAATACAACGGCAATAACAGACGAAAGTATAGAAATAAGGCGGGAAAAGGGAAATAACTCTAAGAATTTGATGAAAAGGAAGATAATTATGTAATATCATAGGAATTAATTATATAATGGGAAATAATAATACAACGGCAATAGCAGACGAAAGTATAGAAATAATGCGGGAAAAGGGAAATACCTCTAAGAATTGGATGAAAAAGGGACATAATTATAAAATAAGGTAGAACATCAGAGAATCACACATGAAAAGGGTTAGACAAGAGGAAATTAAGTCAAACATTGGATTACAATACAAAGAACAATACTGAAAATTGGTTGAAAAGGTATAACAACATTTAAAAAGGGTAGTATATTAGTCTAAACTTTGGATTGAAATACAAAGAACAACATTGAAAAGGGGTTGAAAAGGTATAAATCTATTACAACATTTAAAAAAGGGTGGGACAAGGGAGAAATTGCTTGAAAAGGGAAGAAAGTACAAAGAAGAACATTGTTACAACATACAAAAAGGAGAGATAATGAAAGAAAATACCCGACTTCCGGTCTATACCTGGGGCTACGCCCATTTCCGGTCGCGCATGTACACTAAAGTAAGGTCACAAAACCCCCCTACGGGGTCACGTGTTATTCCAACACGTCATTTCCTATCAAAATGGCTACTTACAGTAGATACACACCCACTTCCGGTCTATACCTGGGGCAACGCCCACTTCCGGTCGCGCATGTACATTGTAGTAAGGTCATACGAGGCTCCTGTGGGCCTTGGACTCTTTCAACACGTCATTTCCGGTTAACATGGCTACTTACAGTAGATACATACCCACTTCCGGTTAGTACATGGGGCTACGCCCACTTCCGGTCGCGCATGCGTCATGTATTATTTGTTCTTGTGTTATTGTTGCTACGATTTATTCGAAGGTTTAAATATTTCAACTCTTTGTTTTGCATAAGTTGGTCCAGTAAATATAATTCATTTAATTTAATTCAGTTTCAATTAAAAAGATAATATTTATTTTTCATATCATTCAAGGACATGACACAAAATGTTCTTAAGCATTTATAAGACAAATGTAGCATAATACTATAAAGATCAAATCAAATCTCATAAATATGGCACACAGTTAAAACTAAAGAATAGGAGACCAAAAAAGACCATCGGCATGAACTCATGTTTTCTATTCAGGGTTTATCTATTGTATAACTCATGTAGTGCTTATCAATAACAAAATACCGAAGTGACTGTTAATTTATTTTCTGCATATGCGCATTTCGACAACTTATGTCTCATAAGAGTAGATCAAACCAAAACATGGATACATATTTACAAATAAATAAAGCCAAAATTAGAGCACTCAAAAACAATAGAACTGTAGATGAATTGTCTTTTATTGATAACCCCCCCTTTGAAAAAATACATTTAAACTTTATTAAAAGTACACTTGCTACAAAAAGAACTTCGACTAATTTTGTTCTTAAACAAGACATTGGATTGTTGCAAGTGGAATCTGTTATCAAATATCAATCCATTTTGTACTTCTCAAAACTAAATACTGATGGATTAAATCCACTTCTTATCGAAACTTTCAATTTAACTAAACTTTTAGATAAAGAAAGAACTTACTCATAGTACACATATGCCAATGAAATTATAAAAGAAAACAAACTAGATATAGAACAGTTAAATAATTGTAAAACTAAGGAAAACACCCAAAAACTAAAGAAGAGTAGTAAAAATACAGTTTTAGACTATTATAATAATCTTGTAAATACAAACATTCAATCATTAAAAAATTATAAATATTTTAATGAAAATATAGAAATTTTTATTTAAACCACCAGAGCAAAGAAACAAGAAAAAATTTCACTAAATTTAGAGTTACTAATCGAATTAGGAAGATACAAAAAGATCCATGGCAGCAAGGAATATGTAAACTCTGCAATAATGTATTTGTTACAGTACAAATTGGAATCCAGTAGGATCCAGAATCCTCCTAGTACAAATTGGAATTCTAATTTCTACTGGGACAAATTAGAATTCTAATTTGTACTGGATTTAAACTAGTGCAAATTGGAATTCCTATTTCTATTGGGACAAATTAGAATTCTGATTTGTACTGGATTTAATCCAGTACAAATTGGAATTCCAATTTCTCCTAGGAGAAATTGAGATATCTTATTCTAATATGACTCTCTTCTTTCGCTTTGGAAACAAAGCTATGTACTAATTCCAACAATATTTTTAAGCACATGCGTAATTATTTTTTACAGAAGGACATTCGTAATGTATAATGTTCATTTTATTCACTCAATATTCATTTTATTTTGTGTAAATAAAGTTTTAAAAAATGAATCACCCAAAAATTCACATCAAATAATGACAATAATAGAAATTTACAACAGTTACTAAATTTAAGACTCTGAACTGAAATTGACATAACCGTAACCTAGCAACGAATGTGTTGTTGTTATGAAATCTTATCTGTGTTGCATATCATGCTCTACGATTTAAATTTGAAATTTTTAATTTTTAACCTTAATAAAATTATAAATATGAGTTTAATTCCTTTTCTTTTCCTTTTTTTTTTGGCTTCAAAAATAACATAACAAAGCAGTCATATAAATCGGAACTACCACTAGCTAACACTTTTACGCGCTTCGATTTAAAAATATCCGTATTTTATATGTTTTATAACAGATTATTTGTATTAATTCATAAGCTTATGAACCACTTGTATTAATAAAACAACGAATATAGATTTCTCCATGTCCATTTATGTGTAGTTGTGTGCATTTTTCCGACATGTTTCAATTCTAGTACTAAACCCATTATTGACCTCTAAGAGCCGCTTCGAATGTTCAAAACTCTTGTTAAATATATTAGAATCGAAATAGATTATTGCAATTGGGCTCTATGCGAATTAGAACATGGTCAGACCTTATATTTGTCTTCATTTTATACCTCGCTGTCGCTCGGTATAAAACATTGACAAATATAAGGTCTGCCCATGTTCTAATTCGCATAGAGCCCGCTTGCAATAATCTATTTCTTAAATTCAAACTAGTAGGATTCTGGATTCTACTAAGTAAAAGCAATAGAAACAGTGGTAGATAAGTAAAACATTATCAGTAATATGTCCCTTTCACTGTTTTTAGTGATCATTTAATCGTGTTAATAAAAAAGATTAATTTCGAAAGAATAAGATTAATTGTCTAATTGTATAAAAGATGTACATGTTTTGCTTTGAACTCTTAAACCTCTGACCAAAGTTCAAACTTTTGATCTTTAGTAATAGTTAACTGTAAAATGGAAGAACACATGGAGGTATTTTACAAAAAAATAAAAAATAAAAAATTGGAATATGATTTTTTTTTAAATATGGCATACTTAAAAACTACTATATCGTGTTGATTTGAGAAGTTATTGTCTCCCTGGCTTAAATGCAGTAGATCCTGTTACTCTACCTGAAATTTCATACATTGTCATGTTGAAAAAAAAGTTCATCATTGGAAGATGGCAGCAGACAGCCACAGTTTGTAATTATTCTGGGAAATGCAATAATATGTGAAACCCTTGTCGTAAATCGAAAATTCCCTGCTCTACCAATTGTCACAGCATTTCACCAATTGTTACAACAAATGAACAGTTCTATTGTATTAGCATTTAGTTTTCATTAATTAAAATGCTGTGAAATACATATTTCTTACTTAGAACATAATCAAAAACTTATGTAAGCTTTGAATGTTAGTAATTTCCAGAATCCTACTGAACAAAATATCCAGTATTATTCTGGATCACACTAGAAATTCAGTAGGATTCGGAATCCTACTAGTACAAATCAGGGTATCTCAATTTCTCCTAGGAGAAATTGGAATTCCAATTTGTACTGGATTAAATCCAGTACAAACTGGAATTCTAATTTGTCCTGGTAGAGATTGGAATTCCAATATGTACTGAATAAAATCCAGTACAAATCAGAATTCTAATTTGTCCCGGTAGAAATTAGAATTCCAATTTGTACTAGGAGGATTCCGGATCCTACTGGATTCCAATTTGTACTGTAACATATACAACGAAATACAT
The DNA here is from genome assembly GCA_002080025.1 of Modiolus philippinarum. Taxonomy (NCBI): domain Eukaryota; kingdom Metazoa; phylum Mollusca; class Bivalvia; order Mytilida; family Modiolidae; genus Modiolus; species Modiolus philippinarum. The sequence continues at coordinate 33,366 of MJUU01001866.1, forward strand.
TTTTTTCTTTAATTGCAAAATTAATAATCATTTTCGAACAAATCTGATAACAAAATTTAATAAAAATAATAATGAGTTTAGTTTAAAAACTTTTCACCAGCATCTAGCAATTATCCTTAGCCCATCAACACCTGAAGATATAAATACAGTTGTCTCTTTTATTAGACAGTCATTAGAAATGAGGAGAGAAGACCCTTGTATATCTTCACTGTATTTGTTTTATTACATTATGTTTTTGTTTGATATATGTTTGTATTGCCATAACCAAAATGAGTTCATTGTCTGCAATTTTCAATAAATAAAAAAAAATAAATGAAAATTTAAAGTGGTTTTCGGGTCAGCAGCGAAGTACTGACTACTGGGTGGACGTGAATACCCTCGGGGACTAACAGTTCACCAGCAAAGGCATCGACCCATCAACAGCACAAAACTGATTTCTTTAGGGTTTGAGTCTCAGGAAATTTGTAATTAAATGAAAAAAAATTATTATGTAAAACGTCAAGATTTTGAAAGGAAATGCTACTCTCAAGAGTTTTCCAACTGTTTTCAACGTCTTTTTGCCTCATGGACGTCGGCTCTTGACAATTCTGTTTGATAATTTAATTATTACCCCATTCATTTCCAATCAGCTACCTATGAGAAAATATGATTGAAAGTTGATAAAATTTTGTACATTGTCTATATTCATGCATTTTAAACTGACTTATTAACAAGAAAATGTATTCCATGTGCAAAAAAAGGTAATCCTGTTTGAATGAATAAAATCTTAAAGATGTCGCCTGCTTCTGCTCCTGAAAACTGGAGTTTGTACTCCTTTAATTTTAAATGTTTTATCTAATGTGAATTGATATGTCCTACTTTTATTTTTGTGAGCACAACTTTCTTTGTTCTTTCGGTAATCTAGTGCCGCTGTTAATTCATAGATTCAAACCTTTTTTTTTTATCGAAAAGTGAGCTTAATGTCAAAAGAAGATTTAAGCATCTTTTCAGGATTGAACACTATTTTGGCATGTTTCCTTTTTCAAACATCCATGAGCTTTTGATTAAAAGTCTTATGTTTATATACGAGTATACCATGTATTTGTAGAGATTTCGTCTCATGTGCATTTTTTATTCATTTTTCCATTGCTTATTATATAACAAGACAAATGATTTTGGGAGAACTGTGTGACGAGTCTCAGGAAAATTGAGAATGAAAACTCTTGCCCCTGTTTTCCTAGTGGAACAACGAACGAAAAAAAAAATGAAAATCTATAAAAGCATTTATATTTACCATATAAGACTTCAAAACTATGAAAATATTATCAATGTATATTAAATAGTATTTAATCCTAATTGAATGGATAAAACCAAAAGATGTCAAATGATTCTGCTAACTGAAGCATGTATACTCCCTTAAAGTGAACAGTATCCCATAACATTGAAGGTATGGAGACATAGAAAGATGATCATTATGTCTATTAAAGACGAAATGAAACATCGGCATAATATGATTAATCGATGGGTCTAGAAATATGTTTTTGAGTTCGCCGCAACGAAGTTTGATCATTTCCTGCGTCTTCACTATCAATGCATCCGATTTAGTTATAGATCAAAGTAAAAGTAACTATGCAGGTTTGGGTCATGAAACGTTGAACGAAGATGCATCTGGGGTAATTTCCATAACCTACAGGAAAATAAATGTTCTTTGTCTTGTATTTCTCTCATGAGTAGGTTACATTCAAATTGGCATCCAAGTTCATATCTCACATACTGACTGCGGTCCTTTAATATCAGTTCCCCATGATCGAATTCACTCAAAGCGAAATTTTGTCACTTTTTGCCCCTGTTTTCCTAGTGGAACAACGAACGAAAAAAAAAATGAAAATCTATAAAAGCATTTATATTTACCATATAAGACTTCAAAACTTTGGCGGAAAAGGTTGTTTCTAGAGTTTTCCTTCAATTTCTATAAGCTATTTATATGAAATATAATTACAAGTTGACACATTTTTGTACGTTTTCAATTCCGTACATTTTAACTGACCTATGACTATATGACTATGAAAATATTATCAATGTATATTAAATAGTATTTAATCCTAATTGAATGGATAAAACCAAAAGATGTCAAATGATTCTGCTAACTGAAGCATGTATACTCCCTTAAAGTGAACAGTATCCCATAACATTGAAGGTATGGAGACATAGAAAGATGATCATTATGTCTATTAAAGACGAAATGAAACATCGGCATAATATGATTAATCGATGGGTCTAGAAATATGTTTTTGAGTTCGCCGCAACGAAGTTTGATCATTTCCTGCGTCTTCACTATCAATGCATCCGATTTAGTTATAGATCAAAGTAAAAGTAACTATGCAGGTTTGGGTCATGAAACGTTGAACGAAGATGCATCTGGGGTAATTTCCATAACCTACAGGAAAATAAATGTTCTTTGTCTTGTATTTCTCTCATGAGTAGGTTACATTCAAATTGGCATCCAAGTTCATATCTCACATACTGACTGCGGTCCTTTAATATCAGTTCCCCATGATCGAATTCACTCAAAGCGAAATTTTGTCACTTTGAACCTCATTTTCCACTTGATGGACTTCAAATTAAAATGCGTGTTTCAATAGCAGTCACTGCACATGGAAGGATCATCGAACCTTGCGCATTAATGCAACTCTACAGCCAATTTTCATACGAGTGATAATAATTGTTGCAAATATCGCGAAGTCTTAGTTATTTTAAGATTTTGATAATGTCAAATATCTTATATGCTTATTTTAGAACATCGACAGTATAATAAGTAAGGAAAAAGTGTTAGTGGATTACATAAATCAAAGTTAAATCCAAAGACATGAAAAAAACGATAACGCCAAATTAAAAAAAAGAAAACAACAGGAAATAATTTCAGTGACTGAAAAATTCAACCAAAGGCCACAATCCACCTAAACATTGAAATCCAAAGCAATAAAAATGCCGAACAGGGTGAGAATTTTGTTTTACGCAAAAGTTCATTTTTATAACTTTTTCTTAAATTTAGATTTGACAAATTTCCAAAATAAAAGAGGTTTTCGGGCCACACTAACGTACTGGATACTGTTGTTGAATACCCCTGGGAACTAACAGTACATCAGTCGAAGTATCGGCCCAGTGTGATTAATAACAAAATACCAAAAAAACAGTGAACTTTATTCTTCATATGACCATTTTTGGCTAACTCAAAAATAAAATTACTTTGAATTTTGTTCCTCATATGACCATTTTGGCAACTTACGTCTCTCCAGTGCAGATCAAATCAAAGTACTTAGAAATTCATCAACCGAAGTATGTGTAAACTCTGAAAGAGACAAATAACGAATAGGATATAAGTATTAAAGCCGAAATAAGTTCAGGACAGAGCTATACAAGAGGGAGATACAACTTAGTTTAAAACAAAATTGTCTTAAAATTTTGCAAAAACAAATAGCGAATAGGTTGGTTAATCATTGATACGTTTACAGAAAGGCCAGTTACACGATATCAAATATGTATCTCTTTCTATTTCTGGATTTCCAATATTTTGATTTTATCTGCACTGACGATACAGATGTTGTCGAAATGGCCATATGCAGAGAGTAAATTTACTGTAATTTCGGTATTGTTTTGTCCATTTTTCATTACATTTCTAAAGTATGAAAGAAGAAAATTGTTATAACAAAGAACAATTTATTTGACACATACTGTACAAGTTAACAATTGTTCTCATTATATCTTATGTCTTATTTATTTAGTACAAAATAGGGTCTGTAAGTCTCGTCATGTGACTCACGAGATTCCACGATAAACAGGCAATTCAAAAACTGTTCCCGCCAAAACATGACGTATGAACATTATGACGTTCAAATTTTTGTTGGAAACGTCATATATCTTTGTTTAAAATATAACTTCCGGGTACATTTTTTTTTATCCCGGAAGTTCCCATTTTGTACGAGACTTACAGGCCCTATATTCATGCTTAAATCAACATTCTAAAATCATGTTGTGCATACATATTTAAGTCGTCAGTATAGAAAACTTATAAAAAAGGTGAGACATAACATGAGTGATAAATGTTTTTTTTTTTTTTTTTTTTTTTTTTTTTTTATCTTAAGAGATTAAGTATATCGTAATTTACATAGGATAGTTATCTTCTATTAACAATTGTTCTCATTATATCTTATGTCTTATTTATTTAGTACAAAATAGGGTCTGTAAGTCTCGTCATGTGACTCACGAGATTCCACGATAAACAGGCAATTCAAAAACTGTTCCCGCCAAAACATGACGTATGAACATTATGACGTTCAAATTTTTGTTGGAAACGTCATATATCTTTGTTTAAAATGTAACTTCCGGGTACATTTTTTGATCCCGGAAGTTCCCATTTTGTACGAGACTTACAGGCCCTATATTCATGCTTAAATCAACATTCTAAAAACATGTTGTGCATACATATTTAAGTCGTCAGTTTAGAAAACTTATAAAAAGGGTGAGACATAACATGAGTGATAAATGTTTTTTTTTATCTTAAGAGATTAAGTATATCGTAATTTACATAGGATAGTTATCTTCTATCAGTGAATTTTACAGGTTTTGGCAATAAAACTGTACAAAACAGATAATTTAAGTAGGGGTGTTTTGTCCATACAGTCCTACTGATAAGTGACAATTAAATTTTAACAATTAAGATAAGTTTCTAAATAGTTGATCGCATTGCATCTTCGACTACATCTGGTTAATTGCATTATTGAAACATTTTATTGCTGAAGAAAACACAAATGACTTCTTATAATAGCAATGATACACCATTTTTCATTTTCATGCAGATGCTGTTTTTTTTGTGTATCAACATGAAGTACTATGTTATTGAATTAATATTTACCACAGTTTTCTATGCTAGCATGTTTTTTACATTACAGATGACCTGTTTAGTAAAAAAGGGGGGTGGCGCCCAAAAACAGCAAAGGTAAAAAAAACATCCTAAGTCTACAAACTATAAATTTTATGCAAAACCATGGGTTTCTATACATAAAAAGATAGGTAATGACATGAACTGTAATAATCCATAACATTTTTAGGATATGAAAAGGCAGATTACAGCAAGAGATCTGAAAAGTAAAAAAAAAATGTTTTTTGGCAGATAAACAATATCCAAATTAGTATGTAAACTTCAAATGCTGCAGGGTAAAAAAAACTGAGTCTGTAATCAAATAAATAGCATTGTTCATGTAGTTTGACATTAATTTGCACATTATTTTTACTGAAATTCATGCACAAAATATGTACCCCTATGGCAGACAGAAAAACAAACTGGCTGACTGACAGACAGACGGACAAATGGACACCATGATAACTACATATATATATACTGCCCGCTAAAGGGATTGGGTATAATAAAATCATAAAGATATGGGTTTGGAGTATTATAAATGCTTCTATTTCCTGTCTTGTTTATTGATTTGTTTATGTTACTGCTTTGACTTTGTGAGTGACATATCAAACAACTGTCAGTGACACATAATATCCCAACTTCTGTTGGAAAATATTCAATTCATGCAGAATTTTGGGGTGACAAATGATGGCAATTTATAGCACAATCATAGTCTGAACCCTCTTTTCATCTGGACATTGTTGAACACCCCCACCCCTCCCCCTTTTTCATTTTCAGTGACCGGTGGCACTGGTAACAGGTGAATAGTGTCACAATATGTAGATGTTATGAAGTAATATTTAACGTTTTGTACTCATAGCAGTGTGTTTATCAATAATACAACTATATTCTTATAATTATTTCACTTTTTTACCTGTCTAAGACAATGTTATTGAATAATATAAACATAGATCGTAAATGGCGGGAAACAAAGGGCGACAACTTTGTCATTTCCACCTAATAAAACAAACGGCTAAAAAACACATTTGTCGGCACGTATTCTTATCAAACCAAAGGTTTTCTTCTTTCTTTTATGTTAAATTTTAATTATATATAGATAAAAACAGTGACATATGCGTTTTGTAGATGTTGGGCTGAAATTTCCACTTCAAATTATACACATTCGTGAATCTCGGCGTTCAAGCATTCCTTTCTATCATCGTCATACATTTTGATATCTCCCCTACTAAATACTCTCTAATAAGAAGGTAAGAAAGGACCATATTAGATATAATAAGCCGTAAAAGTAAGAGGGGTTACTCGGGGCGCATTTCAAAGCATCCTGTTATTCCGACGGAAGCGCCACCTGGTGAGAATGAGCATTGCTACTTATAACTCCAATGTCAAACATACGTCCCTAGAATATGAAAAGAGACCCACTGTATCTAATACTTGTAAGGTATTTTTATAAGCCATCAGGTATTACGTTTGTCCGTCCATCGCTTGATAACTTTTTCAATATATTGTCCTCTCAAATGACAAGGTCAATATCAACCTTTCTTGCCCTACTTCATCTTTATTGCATCTACTTTCCAAATTGTGCTGATTATTGTTAATCAACATGGTATCTGTAGCTTAAACTAGAAAGTAGTAGTGGTAAATTGCTATTTTGGCAACTTTGTTTACAGTAACGTAGGGCTTGAGTTATTTACCAACCGATATTTCTGTAATATGATCAGCATGACAAGGATTAAAGATTAAAGACTTTTTTCCTTTATAATGCTGAAAACGGTAAGAGCTAGGGACTTTATTTTTTAATTGCGAAGCTGTTCAGCATATTCAAATATACATTAAAGTTATTATGATTAGCCGTTTAGGTTTTTCTTTTTTGTCAAATTACAGCCTTTTATCATATGTTAAGCAATTAATACAGACGTTTTGGATATGTGATACAGTGCATGACTCACACTATGACGTCATATCCTTCATCACATGGCTTACCCTTTATCACACACCCTTTATCGCATGACTAGCCCTGTATCATATCCTTTTTCAATATTTTTTTCAATGCGACTTAATTATTCATAAAGAAATTGGGGGATACAAATTGGGGGGGTAAAAATGGGAGGGGGAAATTTTTGAGGGATGAACTTTTGTGTGAAGATCAGTTAGAAAATCTAACAAACCTTTTTCCTTGTCATGTAATATTTTATTCCAACCACCTCCAGGCTTTTCCGCCCATTTTGAAATTTTTTTCTTCACAAAAAACGTGCCTTTTTTTCTTACCAATTTCAATTTTTGACAGCATTTTTGGGATAAAGTAGTCCTCTGTTTAAATATATGATAAACTGTATAACACATGGCCGTATCATCCCTAGACCAATATCATCCCTCGGGCCAGAGACCCTTGGGCTGATATTGGTAACTCGGGATGATATGGCATGTGATACGGATTTTGCCATGTATTATTCCCTTTATAAAGTATATACGAGATAAAAGCGAGTTTAACCTTTAACACTGCAGCATTTGTAGTACAAGTTCAAAGTTACTGGACAAATTTTTCTAATATCTATTCTGTCAGAATATCTAGTTTTCGGCGAATTCTAAGAGACACAAGTTTTAGCTTCCTAAAATGCTATAGAATGCTTCGCTGTATCATAAATAAATTGCACCTTTTCAATGTGCTATAATTATTTATTAATTGAAAAATCTTAAGATTGATTATTTAGAATTTAACAAACAGTATTATCAAGATTATTTTGAAAAAAAAGAACATTAATTTGCTTGGTCTAAAAGGAGAACTTAAAATATAAATAAACATTAATTAAGAACAGGCAGTTAAAATATAACGTTAATATACTTTATTTTGATACATATCAAAATCGAGGCCTTTTGACTATCACCTGTCTATTTTTTTTACTTCTTCTACAAATTAATACATGTGCATAGTCACTCCAACATGGATAATAAAACAATCATTCACAGACACGCTTCAGACTTGCTAATTGTCGAAAATATGTAGTTGTAAACTTTCACACATAACATTAAAGTGAAAGTCCGCAAATTTTTACTTTTTACCTAATTCGATTCATTTTATATCGAAAATGCTTCATGCAAAATTACAGTGATGTATCTTTTTCATTAAGGGAGATATTTATAGTTAAAAGTTGACCGTAGTACAGTTATGGGTATCGCCATTTTGGATCGGAAGTGACGAAATATTGATACAGATTATTATCATTTGTATCACTAACAATTACGGAGAAGACACGATTCAGAGAAAGGATGCTGGGTAATCATGGGTTTGACCAAGAACCGGATAAATTTTCAAATTGAATTTACCAATAGATATTAAAATCAGTGATATGATCGTGAGCATGGCATACAAGTTAAATATCGTGAAAGATATGATAAATATATCCCATATTTAGAAAATTCTACAAATATTATTTTTCATTTTTGTCGAAATTCAAGTTGAATAAGTTTTGCCTCTCGTTATCGAAAATACAAATAATACTAGCCTCCTGTTCAAAACTAAGTAAACGGATACATATTCTCTTTTTAGCTAGGATATATATCACGTTATTCGACGATCTCGTTAAAAAGTATCCGTAATCAGTAACAAAAATGCTAATTTTTCTGTTGATTTTTTTTTAATAATCCATATGATGGTGCAGTATACATTGCACATCAACGTGCTGCAGTAGAAAGCAAAAATTATTACTATGGTCTTCTTGTTAATGCATTACATACAGTGTACAAGATGATACTGCAGCCTTGGATACAGGTGATAAATTGTTCAATTATGTAAGACTCAGGTACAGGTACAGGTAAATTTTGTTAATTGGTACAATCAACACAGCTGTCACTTGTTTTACAGGTAGGGTCATAAATCATTCTTTGGTCGCTTTAAAATGTTCATTAAGGTAAAATAAATCGTCAATATTAGTAACTTCCCTTGAGTTCAGTAATTTTTAAAATGATAAAAAAAATGTCAGACTATAGAGAGGATATGATAACAACACATGTTATTGAGAAAAATATGAAAAAAATCTTTATTCAAAATTAGTTTTTTGTTTTGTGATATGTCTTTATTCTACTTCCTTGCTCAAGTTTTGAAAACAGAGTAAAATTCGTACGGCGATAACCGGGATCAAGTACGTTTGATATTCGACGTTCGATATTTGACATTCAGAATTATGAATATCAAACTGAATATCAAACGGTAAATTTTTACCGTTTGATATTCTTTCGATATTCATGTTAATTGTTATGAAATAAAGCAAAAAAACTTGAATATCGAATGAATATCAAACGGTAAAAAAGCAACGTTTGATATTCATGTTTATTAAAACTGAACTGTTAAACTGAATAAAAGAAATATGAATATCAAATGAATATCAAACTGAGATTTTTATCAGTTCGATATTCGTTTGACATTCGTTCCCGGACTATTTATGCGACTGGGATGAATATCGAATGAATATCAAACTTAAATTGTTTCAGTTCGATATTCGTTTGACATTCGTTTCCGGACATAACGGATTTGAATATCAAATGAATATCAAACTGGGATTTTTGTCAGTTTGATATTCGTTTTCGGGTTATTCATTGAATGTGCAACGTAAATGAATATCAAATGAATATCAAACTGAATTTTTTTCAGTTCGATATTCGTATGACATTCGTTTTTGGGTCATTCATTGAATATAAAACGTAGATGAATATCAAATGAATATCAAACTGAGATTTATGTCAGTTCGATATTCATTTGACGTTCGTTCCCGGACTATTTATGCAACTGGGATGAATATCGAATGAATATCAAACTGAAATTGTTTCAATTCGATATTCGTTTGACATTCGTTTCCGGACTGTTCAAGCATTATAGAACGGATTTGAATATCAAATGAATGTCAAACGGTAAAAAAAGCAACGTTTGATATTCATTTTTATTGCAATAAAGTGAATCTAAGAAATATGAATATCAAACTGAGATTTATGTCAGTTCGATATTCGTTTACATTCGTTCCCGGACTATTTATGCGACTGGGATGAATATCGAATCAATATAAAACTGAAATTGTTTCAGTTCGATATTCGTTTGACATTCGATTCCGGACACAACGGATTTGAATATCAAATGAATATCAAACTGGGATTTTTGTCAGTTCGATATTCGTTTGACATTCGTTTTCGGGTAATTCCTTGAATGTGCAACGTAGATGAATATCAAATGAATATGAAACTGGATTTTTCTTCAGTTCGATATTCGTATGACATTCGTTTTCGGATCATTCATTGAATATACAACGTAGATGAATTTCAAATGAATATCAAACTGAGATTTATGTCAGTTCGATATTCGTTTGACGTTCGTTCCCGAACTATTTATGCAACTGGGATGAATATCGAATGAATATCAAACTGAAATTGTTTCAGTTCGATATTCGTTTGACATTCCTTTCCGGACTGTTCAAACGTTATAGAACAGATTTGAATATCAAATGAATATCAAACTGGGATTTTTGTCAGTTCGATATTCGTTTGACATTCGTTTTCGGGTTATTCATTGAATGTGCAAAGTAGATCAATATCAAATGAATATCAAACAGGATTTTCTGTCAGTTCGATATTCGTTTTATATACGTTTTCGGGTCATTCATGGAATATACAACGTAGATGAATATCAAATGACTATCAAACTGAGATTTATGTCAGTTCGATATTCGTTTGACATTCGTTCCCGGACTATTTAAGGGCTAAGGGTAAGAACGCAAAATTTCCCAATCCAAAACGTATTGGGATTTTTTTTTTTTTGATCTGGAGGATTCGGGAATGAGCGGGACATGGAATGGAAAAAACCTCCCTACGGCGCATGCACATTCAATTCTTCACTAATTGGGGTAGAAGATTGACGAAGCTGATCCTTCTCATCGAAGTAATTTTTCAGGCAGACTACAGGAGCACCATCTTCGCCTGCCAGCTGGGACCTATAGGTTTTGGCTAATCGCACGGTATCTCGATGCTTCTCTTTCTTCTTGGCGACTCGGCGCGAGATAAAGGACAGGACCATACTTCCTGTAGTACATAGGTAGGCGAGGAAACCCAGGGGAATGGATGCCACAGCACCCACACCGGTCAGAGCAGAACCCATCGTGCCACTGGGCAGCAACAGACTGCCCACGGAACAAGCACCCAGGGCAATGGAGACGACCTTATCCAGTCGGTTATGGATCTTCAATGCATGCTCATATCTCTGGATTTCTTAGATGAGCTCCTCTTCCATGCATGCGATATGACTGGCATCTACTTCGTCCATTTATTTATAGTAGCATGCCTAGCAGGGGATACTTTTGAAGGGGCTATTTGGGTCAAGGATCAATTCACTACCATCGTAGAGCCGACTTCCACTCTTCAAGTACAATTCATCACCGTAAGTATTGGGCAAAGTACCTGGATGCAGACCATGAACCTGGGGTTTCACGCAGCATACTTTCCCACCCTTGAGATATTATCCGGATCCCACGGCTTTTTGGATGGCTGCACTACCCCAACCGCTCAAGGCACCCACACCCAAAGCAGGCAGCACGGTTTTGGTTAGCATAGGTAGCGCAGCAGAGGCGAGACCTGCAAACATGGGGAGAAATCCACCTTCCTTTACGTTATACCTCACCTGCTTCGGGCTCATCTCCAAGACAATACCACCCTTACCACTCTGCAAGAGCTTGGTGATGCGCTGAATCTGCCGTTGAGTGAGGAACATCTTATGCCCACCAGATAGGTTGGCATGCAGCAATTGGACACTCACGGGGCAACCCTTCTTTGCCGCAAGCTGAATCTTCTCTGCCTGACCCTTCGTCAAGTTGAGACCATACTCTTGCTAATCAATTTATTTATACCTCACGCAGATGGAAGTGTATGGTGAGATGCTCCCCTCGCAGATCGATTGGGCGACCGTCTTGTTCGGTCAAGTAGGTTTGCATGTGGTTGATGGTCTTCAGGGTCACGGGTGTGTAGATCAGATTCTTAGGGGTCTGGATGATCTTCATGCCCGGATCGACCCCTGGAAAAACTATAAACTTTAAAGTGGACTGCTGGGTGCCGTTGACCTAACTGCCGTGGACGATATCACTATTCACGAGGATGCTATTGATGCTGATGATATCGACGAAATGCTCACCTTCCACGTATCCATTCGTTCTCCGATCGTAGATATACGTTCGGCGATCGAATCCAAGCACCGAATTGAAGCTATTGGGCACATCAAAATCCACTTGGTAGCTTCTGGGGAGAGTGAGCGTTGCTCTCAGAGTCACGCGGTGGGCATCGAGAAGGATCTTAGCCTGTGTTTGGTGAGCAGCATTTGCCGCTGCATCTCATCATTGATATCGTCGATGCCGCAGGAGCCGGTGCTCAGGGCTATAGGAAAATAGTGGACACCTTCGGCTGGGGAGTAGCGGAAGGAATTATTTCCGGCATGGATATTAGGGATTGAGTAGTACGACTCCAGATTAACGAGGGCCATGTCGTAAGATTTCTCCTCTCGCAGTCGGAGGGATGGGTTGAAGCGGGTCAAGATCTGACTATCATCCCCAAAGACGATGAATGAGAACCCATGCTTGAGTTCGGTATTGGTGGCGATTTTCCGCAAAAGTGAAGCGTCCATTTATTTACAGGTGGTGACGTAGAAAGCTGATACCAGTCTCTGCTTCCAATCTTCAAGGCCGTCGTAGTGCTTCTGGAGATTTTTGGCTTTCACCAGGATGGCGAAGACTTCGGCGGGTCGGATGGCAAACAATAGTTGAACATGAATTTTGTCCATTTATTTACTGCAGAGCTCAGCTTCAGTCAAAAATACGACGCTCATCTTCTGGCCATCTGATTCGAACTGGAGGATGCGATCGGAGATGACCAAGGCGTAGGCTTGGGTATTGGAGGCGACGTTGCGATCGAATTTTGCCTTGATATATACGTCGATCGTCGAGTCCTTGAGGCGCTCGCTCTGCTTGGAGACGTCGAATACGAAGAAGGAATGAGATCCGTAAAGTCGGCGGTGGTGATGCCTGGATTGATCACCAAATGATCCATATTGAAAAATTTCTAGCGGAAATCGGCGGCCTCCTTATAGAGCCTGGAGATCTTCTGATTCGTGAAGGAGGCATTATAACTCGCGGCGGGATATCTATGGAAATTCAAAGTGATCCAGATATCATTCACGTGGCAGTGGTACAAGATGGCGAGGTTGGCTTCTTGATCATTACTCTTATCGGTCTGGAAGGCGACGATCACCCATCGGGGTCTTTCGGGGCTGCTTCTGGTGGAGAGGCGCCAGATGAATTCACGGCTTTCGGGGACGCCGTTCGAATCGCACTGCTCCATGCGGAAGCCGATATCTAGCTTCACCTTGCTCTCGATGGTTTTATAGAGCCGCAGCCTCTGGTCGTCAGAGGGCATCACATGGGAGACGAACCAGGAGAGTTGCTGAGAACAATCTTGCCAGGATCGTTGATATTGGCAGCATCCCGGAAGATGGCGTCATTATACGATGCGCGGACAAGAGTGAGCTCATGCTTGAATCCGCAGACCAGCTTTTCGTAGTCCTGGGCAAAACCGAAGATATGCTTCAAGGGGATGGTAAAGGAGAAGGACCCCTTATTGGCGGGCATGGCGATGACGTATGCCTTACGCACGGCAAATCCCAGATTCTCGGCACCGGCGGCCGGGTAGGTATCCTTGACCCATAGCTGTTTGAGGCCTTGGGACTTGGAGAAATCGTCGAGATACGTGAGAAGGCCCAGCATGGTGGTGGCGACCCCCGGATCGTTCAAATGCTCGATCGTCTGCTGGAAAAGCTTGCAGCTGATGGATTTGAAGAGGTGAAGCATTGCATTATTGATGAGAGAGATTAGGTTGGCATCGGCAAAGGACGTCCCATCATTCTTCGTGAGCCTTCCTTCAAGCAAGAGGTAGCTCTGGGATGGATGGAGGAAGAGATCCTGCGACTCGATGCTGAGGCGAATCTCGGTGCCGGATCTATTCAGCTGCGTCCCGGTGATGGGATGGTATTCAATGAATTCGTACTCTTTGACGCTTTCGTCGAAAGTCAGTCCTTCGGTGATAGTAAGCATATCAGCATTCATATATTTATTTATAGCGTTGGACGAAGTCGTGGATGGTTGCGATGCCACCACCCGAGATAAAATTATTGAGGTGAGCTGCTGCGGGGTTTTCTTAGGCGGAGCTGGGGTCAATCGATGAACGACGTGGTCTACGGCCTTCGTCGCTCCTTTCTCCAAACCCTTGATGGCTGCATTGGAAGCAGCGCTCACGGCCTTGCTTCCCAACGTCTTCGCGGCGGAAGAGGTGAATACTCGTCCGGCCAGACTGGCGATGGTATCGAATAGTCCTCGCCCACCGACTACATATCTCCGGCGATAACCGTACGCGTGATTCACTACTAAAGGCATCCTATATTTATTTAGAGGAGCTTTCGATGCAGCTTCTCGTACTCCTCCTTGCTAATATGGTTGGATTTCCTCATGGCGTCGAGGATGGCCACGATTTCGTTACGCACCTTATTATTCCCAGCCTGGTAGGCGGTGGCGCAAAGATCGAGGCGATTCAACAACTGGTCGAAGCATTTTGGTAGAAAGACGGTCCGGTCCCACTCCCATACTTATCTTGCTTAGAAAGGTACGAGACGATCTCCTTCCACTTCTTGCTTTTGCTAGCTTTGGGAGACTGCGAGACTGCAGAATTGCCTTGGTACATGGCACTCGATGCTCGTAGGATATCGCCATAGGTATTCAGGTCGTCCACCTCGAAATCTTAGGGATGCTTCATGACCATGAGCTCCCATACAACGGGGGTACCCCTATGGCGCTCACCGTCGACGTTGATATCGTCACCGTCGAAAGTGCCGGGTAGACTCCCGATCATGATGGCACCGTCTTTCACTCGCAATCCAAAGGTATGATCTGCTTTTGGAGTCATACTGAGCTGAAGATAATGGGTGGCTCGTGGACCAAGATTGGTATTTAGTGCTTGCGAGATGGGTAGAGGGTCGTCGTCTTCGTAATCCGCGGCAGGAGGAAAGGCATGCACGGGGGTGGGTAGGGCGAGATCATCGATCTTTTTGGTGATCTGGGAAGTGGTCTTTATTTGCGTCTCGACCACGGGCTTGAATATCTTGGAAAGGTCACGACTGAGTCCGATCTTATCCAGACGACACTGCATATCGCTAGCCTGGATACCACGCCTGGTCTCCTGCAGGTCCCTAGCAAGCGCCTCACGCTGCTTAGGATCGGTGATCTTGATGAACGTCATTTTATGTATAGCATCTCGAACGCCCCTAGGCGATGGGACGAACGCTATGGGGCGATGGGATGAACGCCCCTATGCGATGGGACGAACGCTATGGAGCGATGGGAGTCGATGGAACGAAAGTCCCTAGGCGATGGAACGAACGCTATGGGGCGATGGGACGAACGCCCCTAAGCGTTTATGCATTTGGGAGAGCAGGAGACTTCCGTCCTCTCCGCGATTTTATTATCGTACTCCTCATCATCCGGACTTTTACGCCCGACCAGAGAGTGATGAATTTGGGCATGGCAATAACCTCGTGGTGGATACGGTCCAAAGCCTTACCGTGAGCGATCGGAGCTCCACATCGGCAGCATGCCGTAGGAAATAGCCTCGAATGCCTCTTGCATTTATCGCTTGGCGATATGGATGGGTACGTGCATTGATGGCCGCGAACCGTCTTGTTGCAGCACTGGGGTCCGGGCGGCGACCGTCGGCTCGAATGGGAATTATAGGACCCTCCCTCGAAATCCTGCTCAGCGATGCGACGAGCATACTTTTCGGTACCGCATCTTCCGCATCTATATCCCGGATCCATGCCGTAAACAAGTAGAAAATAGAAAAGACCCCTATGCTCTCAAATATCTGTCAAATTAGCTAGGCTATGGAATAGCCTAGCTATATAGATAGTTCTTGGGGTGAAGTAAGGAGTACGCTTGCGCAGTGAGGAGAACGCATGCGCAGAAGACTATTGACCAATAGGAATTTCAGATTCTCGAAAATCAAAATGTCGTCCAGTTTCGTCCTGATAAAACGGGGCGGGGTTCATTAGTCCCCTACCGGCTTCGCCGAAGGGGACTTTAGGTTTGCACTTCGTCAGTCCGTCAGTCAGTCAGTCCGTCAGTCCGTCAGTCCGTCACACCCAAGTTTTCCGGACTTTTTTCCCATACTATTAGAGATATTTATCTAATATTTGGTATGTAAGTCTACCACCATGAGTTACAGATCAAGTTCGAGTTTGGTTCCGGGGCATTGATTTTGGACGGAGTTGTGGTCCTTTAGTTTAGAAAAATTTGGTAAAATATAGGTTTTCCGGACTTTTTTTTCTAAACCGTTCCAGATATGAAGCTAATATTTGTAATGTGAGTCAACCACTATGAGTTACAGATCAAGTTCGAGTTTGGTTCCGGTCCATTGATTTTGGACGGAGTTATGGGCCTTTGATTTAGAAAATTTTGGTAAAATATAGGTTTTCCGGACTTTTTTTCGAAACCCTTCCAGATATTAAGCTAATATTTACTATGTGAGTCTACCATAATGAGTTACAGATCAAGTTCGAGTTTGATTCCATTCCACTGATATTTGACGGATTTATTGGCCTTGGACTTAGAAAGTTTTGGTAAAATATAGGTTTTCCAGACTTTTTTTCTAAACCATTCCAGATATGAAGCTAAAATTTGCTATGTGAGTCTTCCACTATGGGTTACAGATTAAGATTGAGTTTGGTTCCGGTCCATTGATTTTGGACGGAGTTATGGGCCTTGGACTTAGAACATTTTGGTAAAATATAGGTTTTCCGGACCATTTCAGATATTAAGCTGATATTTGCATTGTTAATCAACTACTATGGGTTACAGATCAAGTTTGAGTATGGGTTGGGTCCATTGATTTTTGACGAAGTCATAGGCCTTGGGCTTGGAAAACTTTTCTTCTTTAACTTTTTTTGCTGGTATACTGAATTATTCCACCGGTAGGGGACTTCTGTATTGCCTTGCAATACGATCCACACTTGTTTTTTCTGTTTCCTTGTGGAAGTTGAAAAGTATTATAAACATTTACTATAGGTGGTACTGGGAACAGGTTTGTAGAGGATGATGGGATTGGTATTGCAATATCGCTTAGCCAGATTTATAAATATAGATATGATAAAAAGAATAAGAACTGTAATGTATAAATTTAAAACCAGAAGTTAATAAATAAAGATGAGGTATTGTGCAATAATCAATAATATACAAATACTATAAAAGACTTTTCAATTGTGTTAAACAAAGCGTGACTATAGTTTGTGGAGATACTTAGACAATGGAGAACGAAAGGTGGAAAGAGATTGAATCGCGTTTTTTTGCGGAAGAATAAAGAGCTACCCTAGGAGAATGCAAGAAAAAAAACAAAAACAAAAACAAAAGCACGAAACTACTTTGAGTTGCTGTTGGCGTAAAATGAGAGGTTTGATCGAATCAGTGACTGTTTTGTCACATGTGCAGACCAACAGAAGAAATTACAAAGAAGTACCGAGAAAGGCTTACTTCAAGTATTGATTTGAGTATACAAATACATCATGAGCCACCACACCCTTGTCAATCAAACACGCAGTTTTCTATCCAAGGCTATTCCACAGCCTAGCGTATCGTTTTTATTTCATAAAAACCATTATCCGATTTATATTATTCACTTATGTTTATAAAGTCCCCTCGTGTTTTCTAGTTCATATTATAAGTAGCTTTTAAAGCACACGACAACAGAGCTAGACAATACAATCCACTTTTTTATCTTTTCTAAACGAGACCTCACATTCTTAGGTTTAAATACGACTGGATTTCAGACTGCTATTCATCAGATCCCAATTATTAATGAACATTTGTTTAAAGTCTTATTTTTTCGTGAGAAAGAAGCCAGAACATTTGTCAATGCTCCATGAGAATTAACAGCAAGTAAATGTTCACATTGATTGTGAGTCTTGAATATCGGTATACTACGCTCCCGAGGGGGTAACTTTGTATTTTTTCTGGCAGAGAAAGAAGCCAGAACATTTGTGAAGGCTCCATGAAAATTAACAGCAAGTAAATGTTCACATAGATTGTGAGTCCTGAATATCGGTATACTACGCTCCCGGGGAGGAGGGGGGGACTTTGTATTTTTTCTGGTAGTGAAAGAAGCCAGCACACTTGTGAAGGCTCCTTGAAATTAACAGCAAGTAAATGTTCACATGGATTGTGAGTCCTGAATATCGGTATACTACGGGGGGGGGGGGGGGGTAACTTTGTATTTTTTCTGGTAGGGATGTGCCAAATGGATCCCCGAATTTATATACCAATGTACTTTTAAAAAACATACCCCAAACGTATATTCCAAATCTAAATTGGGGACCTTTATATCCACCGGGCATATCTGCGCGTAAAAAATTGTGGGTGAGTACGCGAAAGTAAGATTGGCCCATTTAAAAGCGGGAGACGACTACATAATTCACTTCTGTAGAAAGCTATAGCTATTGCAGGGAATAAGAATACGTGTAATGCTCTTTTATTTACCAAAAATATGAATTTAAACTATGGAAGCGTATTATCGCCACACAAACTTTTTTTTTTATTATTTTGCGTTATTTCGCAAATTTTTGCGTCATTTCGCAAAGTTTATTTTAGATTGGTAGATAAATTATTCAATCCATCAAATTCCAAATTTAGAGTCATGCACGGATGTGTACGAATAATATTTAATTTTAGAGCTTTAATTTGCACAAAAGCAAAAGATTAGAGCATGAAAAAAAACACACACACACACACACACAAAATAGCTTCACCAATAAAACTTGGTACACCTTGAGCCATCCTTCAAAATTACGTTTGGTCTTATTTCCTTTCCCTTTCACGGTTGTGATCATGGAGTTAGTAGACTACCTGTACTGGGTTTCATTCGTATCATTAGCTAGGCTATGGAATAGCCTAGCTATATAGATAGTTCTTGGGGTGAAGTGAGAAGTACGTTTGCGCAGTGAGGAGAACGCATGCGCAGAAGACTATTGACCAATAGGAATTTCAGATTCTCGAAAATCAAAATGGCGTCCAGTTTCGTCCTGATAAAACGGGGCGGGGTTTAATTTTTCTGTTTCCTTGTGAAAGTTGAAAAGTATTATAAACATTTACTATAGGTGGTACTGGGAACAGGTTTGCAGAGGATGATGGGATTGGTATTGCAATATCGCTTAGCCAGATTTATAAATATAGATATGATAAAAAGAATAAGAACAGTAATGTATAAATTTAAAACCAGAAGTTAATAAATAAAGATGAGGTATTGTGCAATAATCAATAATATACAAATACTATAAAAGACTTTTCAATTCTGTTAAACAAAGCGTGATTGTAGTTTGTGGAGATACTTAGGCCCGGGTACTTAGGCAGTGGAGAACGAAAGGTGGAAAGAGATAGAATTGCGTTTTTTGCGGAAGAATAAAGAGCTACCCTAGGAGAATGCAAAAACAAAGTGAAAAAACAAAAAAAAAACAAAAGCACGAAACTACTTTGAGTTGCTGTTGTCAAAAAATTAGAGGTTTGATCGAATCAGTGACTGTTTTATCACATTTGCAGACCAATAGAAGAAATTACAAAGAAGTACCGAGAAAGGCTTACTTCAAGTATTGATTTGAGTATGCAAATATATCATGAGCCACCACACCCTTGTCAATCAAACACGCAATTTTCTATCCAAGGCTATTCCATGGCCTAGCGTATCGTTTTTATTTCATAAAAACCATTATCTGATTTATATCATCCACTTATGTCATGTTTTCTAGTTATTATATTGGGGAACAAACGGACAGAGAAAGGGGAGGTTTGGGTACCCATAAGCCGCTTTAACAATACCGCTGACTTTTGTTAGTGTCGTTACCAAGTTCAGTTGTCCCATTTTTTGTCCACATTTGTCTTCCTGTACAGATTGTGGATTGTCATTGTAATTCTAAGCCGTTATAATTCCAAATGAAATTGTAACGTTCATTTTCATTGGTCAACGTCATGAATAGCAAACGGAAATATGTTTCGATATTTCCGTTTGCCCATTAATCCGCTCCGCAAAAATATAGTGCAGCAAATAATGACGTCGTTAACATGGATCCCGCAATTTTTAACATACAAAATTGGAATTATAAGGATTAAACACTGATTTTTAGGAAATTATGTATGTATAAACTCCGGCAGCTCACTCACAAACTTTACATAAAGTCCTTCGGACTTTATTCAGTTTGTGAGTGAGCTGCCGGAGTTTATACATAGATAATTTCCTAAAAATCACTGTTTAATCCTACAGTAGATGTTTCCTGTAATCTCTTTTTTTTATTTAACGTTCACATAAAATCACATGGTACTGCGACAAGTAAAGCGTCTCCTGTGCTTGTGGGAAATAATAATTATTTCCAAATTACTCAAAAGTCGGAAGAAGATCACCTACTGATGCAAAGTTTCTGTCATATTTTAAGCGAAATATTGATAGTATTGTATTTATTTTTAAAATATCATCTAAATATATATTAATGTGAAAAATTTATTTGAAATTCTGCTTTATTATTTATGAGAGCTTCACTTGCAAGCAATATTAGTAAAAAGAAACCGAAGAAGGGAACTTACGGAAGTAGTATGGAAGAAGATGATGGAGTTGGAAGCCCGTTTTTAAATATTTTAACTTTTCCACAAATGGCTTTGTGGGAAAAACAGTAATTCTGTTTCACATACATATATATAATGGTCATGTATTTTTTTATTTATAAGGGTCGTGTACTTTTTTATTTATATGACTCCTATGATTTTGATTCAATGACAAAAACTAGAAAAAAAGACTAAACAAAAAAAACAAGGACAAAACATAAACAAAAATATGCAAAAACAAAAACAAAATAAACAAAAAAAATGCAAAAACGAAAACGAACAAAAACAAACAAAAAACTAGAGGCTCAGAGACTGAGCCTGTATCGCTCACCTGACAAAACGCTTCTATCATGCCATGCATGACCAAAAATGATCATGTCTTTTACCAATTGGGTATAGTGTTTAGGTATGTTCTCAATTAGCACCCGTGTGTTTTGTCTGATCCTATTGAAATGAGTAATTTTTGCAAAGGACTTTCAATACATTTAGTATAATTTGCTTTAATTGTTTTGAGAGAAGATGATGAAAAGGATGGTTTTCTCATACTGGGCTCCGATGTTAAACTATGTTCTGCACTTGAGGCAATGTTTTTTGTCGGATTGAAATGAAATGTGCAATTTTTGTAAAGTACCTTGAGTCATCATTCCTGTAAAGTTAGGTTGAATGTCCTTCAGTGTTTTCAGAAGAGTAGATGAAAATGTGATTTTCTCACAGGGTACGATGATAAACTATGTTCCATGCTGGTAGCCATGTTTTCTAACGGATTGTAACAAAATGAGCAATCTTTGTTAAGGACCTTCTATTCGTTTTGTTGAATTTGCTTCTGCATTTTCAAAGGAAAAGATGAAAATGTTGTTTTTCCTTTAGGGTCCAATGTTAAACCTAAGTTCCACACTGGCAGCCATGTTTTTTATTGAATCAGAACGAAATGAGCAATCGTTGTAAAGGACCTTCCATACATCATTCCTGTAAAGTTTGGTTGAATTTACTTCGGTTATTTCAGAGAAGAAGATGAAAGTGTGATTTTCCCATAGGGGCCTGTGTTAAACAATGTTCCATGCTGGCCGCCATATTTTTCGTCGGATCAGAATGAAATGAGCGATCTTTTTAAAGACCTTCAGGTCATCATTCCTGTACAGTTTGGTTCAATTGGCTTCAGCCTTTTCAGAGCAGAAGATGAAAATATGATTTTTTCCCATAGGGTTCAATGTTAAACCTAAGTTCCGCGCTGGCGGCCATGTTTTTATCGGATCAAAACGAAATGGGCAACCTTTGTAAAGGACCTTCCATACATCATTCTTGTAAAGTTTGGTTGAATTTACTTCAGTGGTTTCAGAGGGGTAGATGAAAATGTGATTTTCCCATAGAGTCCTATGTTAAACCATGTTCCGTGGTGGCGGCCATGTTTTTCTTCGGATCGGAACGAAATGGGCAATCTTTGTTAAGGACCTTAAGTACATCACTCCTGTAAAGTTTGGTTCAATTGGCTTCGGCCGTTTCAGAGCAGAAGATGAAAATATGATTTTTCCCATAGGGTCCAATGTTAAACCTAAGTTCCGCGATGGCAGCCATGTTTTTATCGGATCTGGACGAAATGAGCAATCTTTGTAAAGGACCTTCCATACATCATTCCTGTAAAGTTTGGTTAAAATTGTTTCAGTAGATGAAAATGTGATTTTCCCATAGGGTCCTATGTTAAACCATGTTCCGTGCTGGCCGCCATGTTTTTCATAGGATCGGAACAAAATGAGCAATCTTTGTTAAGGACCTTTAGTACATCATTCCTTTAAACTCTTTTTCAATTTGCTTCAGCCTTTTCAGAGCAGAAGATGGAAATGTGATTTTTCCGATAAGGTCCAATGTTAAACCTAAGTTCCGCGCTGGCGGCCATGTTTTTTATCCGATCGGAACGAAATGAGCAATCTTTGTAAAGGACCTTCCATACATCAGTCCTGTAAAGTTTGGTTGAAATTGTTTCAGTGGTTTTATGCTCTAAATTAGTTTAAAGATAAAATTATTACCAAAGTCAACAACAGAATAAATTTTTATAAAGATAATTATGTTGAGTCACTTCTTAAGCTGTCTGTAAATAGAATTATTAAGTCAAGATTGAAGGATCTTGGTAAAAAATATGTGTTTGTACCTGTTGACAAGGCTTATAACAACGTTGCTATTGTCTGAAAGAAATACTACATCGATGTCCAACAAAAGTCAGACACTTTCAAACGTACCAATTGGGAAGAAAAAACGTTAACCAAACAACATTATAAAGATACAGGAATGCTTAAAGGTCCATCTAAAGATAACATCTTACCTACCATGTACTGGGTTCCGAAGCTTCACAAAAATCCCTTCAAACATCGTTTTATTTCAGCATCTAGTAAGTGTTCTACTACCAATTTATCCATCCATTTAAATAGTTTACTTACTTGTATAAAGGAGTTGGTTATTAAATACTGTGAAAAAACTTATCAAAACTCTGGTGTAAATTACTTTTGGAGTGTAAAAAATTCTATTGAAGTTTTAGATAAACTACAATCTATTCAAAGACCAGTCTCATGTATCGACAGTTATGATTTTTCTACACTTTATACTACCCTTCCACATAATTTAATTAGATCCAAGTTGGGACAACTTATTAAATGGTCTTTTAAATTTTCTGGTCTGCAGTTCATTTGCTCTAACAAAAAGTAATATAACCTATAATAATCATTGTTCCTGGACATGTGATGATATGATTAATGCACTCAATCATTTGCTGGACAACATTTTTGTTCGTTTTGGCAACACTATTTATCAACAGGTCATAGGTATTCCCATGGGTACAAATTGTGCATCTCTCATTGCAGATCTTTTCCTTTTCTGTTACGAACGATATTTCATGAAAAAACTTCAAAACGGAACCATACCTAACAGTCATAAACTCATTTTCTATTTGATAACAGCAGGTATATTGACGATATCCTTACTATTGATAATCCCCAGTTTTTAGATTATGTAGACATTATTTAAGAAATAATTCATGGCAGGTATATGGTTATTGGAAATTTAACCATGGACTGGGCCTTTATATTCGAATTTAACCCAGAGCGTTAGCGAGGGGTTAAATTTACGAATATAAAGGCCCAGCCCATGGTTAAATGACAATAACCATATACCTGCCATGAATTATTTCGATTCTAATATGACAGAAAATGAAAATTTCCTTTCTGAAGCGACCTAAGAGAAGGCGGATTTCCCACCTCCATTGATGTCTGTGTCTATGACGTCACAATACACAATCTGACGTTTTCAAACAGATGCAAGTTCAAAATTCAAATCTAAAGCAAAACAATACACATTTACGTGTATGAATGGCATGATTTAATTAAAAACTGTTCTTATCCTTTAATTCCTTCATAAATTCAGATGAACAAAATTAAAAATATTGTTGTTTTTCATCCCACTACTTATATTCCGATACCATTTGCGCATGTGCGAATTATATGGTTATCGAGTATTATTCTGGTTGACGATTAACTAGAGCCATGTTAGAATTATCCACAACAACTGAAATTAAATAAAGCTAACAATGATTCCAAATGTTGCCCTTTTCTGGATCTGACTATCATTATCGACTCTGGTAAAATCAAAGCCAAAATATATGATAAAAGGGATGATTTTGATTTCACTATTACTAATTTCCCCTTTCTTGACGGCGACATTCCCCTTCCTCCATCCTACGGGGTGTATATTTCTCAACTGGTACGATTCGCACGAGTTTCTTCTACTCTTGATGATTTCAATGAACGTAACGTACTATCATAGCCAAACTTTTACAACAGGTTTATAGATTTCATAAGTTGTTGAATACATTTAAGAAGTTTTGTAATAGATATGAACATGTTATATCTGAATATGGCGTTACTCGTAAATAGCTTATTACAATGGGCATTTCTAGTCCTCAATTTTACGGAAATGTTGTTAAAAAATGCCAGAAATTGATTAAAAATCCAGTAAAGCTGGGACGTAACTTACATTCTTTACGTAATGGGGGATATCGGCAAGATATTCTGCTTGCATCCGTTAAATTAGCTTTGAGACCTAGTGACCTGAAAATTTTGCACACATACTGGCCTCTCATTGATACTGCCGATGTATACTGAAATTAATAATGATTCTTGACCAAACCCTTCGGGCGGGAAGTTTTGAGTTTGATTTTTCTTCCGTAGTGCGACAGTGTTCTTTCTACCAGCAGGAGGCAAGGCTCCTTGAGCTAGCCGGCAGTTTAGCGGCGAGCACCCCTTGATCCATCTTTCAAAATTACGTATTTTTTTTCTCTCCTTTCAAGATTGTGGTCATGGAGTTAGTAGTCTACCTGTTTTGGGTTTTATTCGTATGTTTTTATACTATATGGAAACGGGACAGATAAAGGAGAGGTTTGGGTACCCATAAACCGGTTTAACCCTACCGCTGGCTTTTGCTGGTGCCGGTACCAAGTCCGGCTGTCCCGAATTCCTATCTTTGTCTACGTTTATCTTTTGTCTTATACGTTTTTTCTT
Organism: Modiolus philippinarum; assembly: GCA_002080025.1. Classification (NCBI taxonomy): domain Eukaryota; kingdom Metazoa; phylum Mollusca; class Bivalvia; order Mytilida; family Modiolidae; genus Modiolus; species Modiolus philippinarum. The sequence continues at coordinate 58,508 of MJUU01001866.1, forward strand.
GTGTAGTTCCCTTGCAAATTGCTGCATGTAATTATAATTTTCAGTCATTGTAGGTGTTTCCTGTTATCCATTTTTTAACATTCAGAGGAGTTCATGAAAATGTGATTTTCCCATAGGGTCCTATGTTAAACCATATTCCGTGCTGGCGGCCATGTTTTTCATCGGATCGGAACGAAATGAGCAATCTTTGTTAAGAACCTTTAGTTCATCATTCCTGTTAAGTCCGGTTCAATTTGCTTCAGCTTTTTCAGAGCAGAAGACGAAAATGTAATTTTTCCCATAGGGTCCAATGTTAAACCTAAGTTCCGTGCTGGCGGCCATATTTTTTATCGGATCGGAATGAAATGAGCAATCTTTGTAAAGGACCTTCCATACATCAGTCCTGTAAAGTTTGGTTGAAATTGTTTCAGTGGTTTCAGAGGAGTAGATGAAAATGTGATTTTCCCATAGAGTCCTATGTTAAACCATGTTCCGTGCTGGCGGCCATGTTTGTCGTCGGATCAGAACAAAATGAGACATCTTTGTTATGGACCTTAAGTACATCATTCCTGTAAAGTTTGGTTCAATTTGCTTCAGCCTTTTCAGAGCAGAAGATGAAAATGTGATTTTTTTGCATAGGGTCCAATGTTAAACCTGAGTTCAGCGCTGGCGGCCATGATTTTTATCGGATCGGAACGAAATGAGCAATCTTTGTAAAGGACCTTCAATACATCATTCGTGTAAAGTTTGGTGGAATTTGCTTCAGTGGTTTCAGAGGAGAAGATGAATATGTGAAAAGTTAACGGACGACGGACGGACGGACGGACGACGGACGCCAAGTGATGGCAATAGCTCACACTGACCCTTCGGGTCCGGTTAGCTAAAAAGAAAAAAAAAAGAAAGAAATCAACAAAGCAAAACACACAAAATATATAACAAAACAAACACAAAAAAACCAAGAAAGCAAAACAAACAAAATATATCATAGCAAACACACACGAAATAAAAAAATGCCCTCAACCCATAATTTGTTATATATCTCGCTTGTCAAAGATTATTGAAAGATTCAATAATATCTTGGATCCGTAGAAGATAACAAAATGAACGAATTATTCTGTTTGATTGTTGAATCTATTATATTTTATCATCTTTAAGCCATTGTGCAGATTTTAGCCCGAAAATCAAACACTATCTGTAGACTCTAAATTTCAAATACGTTGGGTCCTATAAATTATCTACCAATTTAAAATGAACTTTGCGTTATTTCGCAAACTTTGCGTTATAACGCAAACTTTGCGAAATAGCGCAAACTTTGCGAAATAATGCAAACCTTTGCGTTAAAACGCAAACATTTGCGAAATAACGCAAACTGTGCGTTATAACGCAAAATAAAAAAAAGTTTGTGTGGCGCTAATACGCTTCCGTATTAAACATTTACAAAATGTAGTTAAAATCGTTATATAAGAGAAAACAAACCGAATAAGCACATATGTTTGGGCGATTTCAACTATACGACATTTTTAAGAGGTGATTTCCATTCATAAATAAATTCATGAAATATATATATATAGTTAATTGTATAGAGTCTCTTTCGTGTTTGAGTGGTATTCAAATATTTCAACTTTCATTAGAGACAATAAAATTTCGATTTTCAAAATGCGAGCTTTACTCCGCGGCGAGCATGTTAAAATCGAAATCCTACCATTGAGAGTGAAGCACGACATATCTGCATTACAATGTTTTTCACCAATGAAATTTCTTTAAGAACTCCCAAAATATAAAATGGCAGGAAATGTCGTGGAAGTTTATAATCAACGCCCTTTGGTTAAATAGTCGCCTGCACATTTAACCAACGGCAGAGAAATTAAAAAAATATGTTCTCTAATTTTTGTTCTGTTTTCACTTTTCCTGAACAGTGTGAGAATCTATATTTATCCACTGTGGATACTAAACTGCTGTGAAAACTACAGGGGTATAATTTCAATACTTTGCGTGATATATAGTTTTCAACTTGAGAAAGATAAATTTTAAAACGGGAAATTTTTCAATCAAAGTTGCGAAATGTCGTATCTCACTATATACATTTGTGGCATTTGTAACAGTTTCTCTAATGATCTGAAGGCGATACTTGACACTAACATGGCCCTGTCTGCTTCAATCTCAGAAACAGGGGGTGCATAGCGCTTCCTCTGTTAGATTATCACCCCTACCACACCGTTTCCTCCATACTGGATTTACCACGCTCTTTTGACATGGATAAATGCGCGAGGTCGCGCCATTCTGTTAACTCCACAGTGTGGTGATACAACTTTTGCATCAGACACCTTGTACTAGGCAGTGTTTCTGCGGTATTTTACAGACACACACTTGCAATGTTAGATAAAAATTATGATCGGCAATATGTACATTTTCTCTTTGATCTTACTTACTGATATTGTCAGTATCTCCATACTGACCTGATACAAGAAAATATCAGGCAATAATTCACGAATATGACGTCATGACTCTTATGACGTTGCCGATAAAAACAATAATAGTAGTTTTGGAGGTCACGACAGAAATCATCATTAGTATCACAGCTCGTGCTATCGGACTCGCTGCAATACGGTGATATTTTCTGTCTCGACCTTCAAAACTACCATAATTCTATATATATATCGGTGTAAGACCTTGAGAGTCCAGGCCGCATACCGATCTTCTAACTATACAATAAGTGAATACGAAGAAAGGAACACCATTAAAATCCAATAAAATTTTTTACATATTTTAAAAAATTGCAATTTCAGCCACTTTGACCCCTTATAGCTAAGAAACGGTAAGCGCTATCTTTTGACATACTAAAAAAGCTTACAACAAGAGGACTCCAAAACAAACAAAAAAATCAAATGAAATCTGATGAAAAATAAAAGATTTCACTTTTTGAAAAATTGCAATTTTGGCCCCTTTGACTCCTTGTAGCTCAAATTCAGAAAGAGCTACGCCAAATTGGTTGACATAGTACTGAAAGCTTAAATCAAGACGAATCCACAGAAAAAAAATCTCATTGAAATTTGATGAAAAATAAAAATTTTAGGTAACCTGCAACTTTGTCCCCATTCGGCCCTAATAGATCTGAAAACAAACAATTTGTCAAAAATATGATGGTGCAGCTTTATGTTTATTTTCAAAAAGAATCCATTAAAAAAAACTGCATCCAAATTGGACTAAAAATAAAAAAATAATTTTTTGAAAATCGCCCCTTTTTGGCCCCATTTATCTGGTGAACGGAACATTCCACGTAAATCCGATGGCATACTACTGAGAGAAAATTTAATCAGGAACACACTGAAAGAAACCCCATCAAAATCCAATAAATAATAAATATTCTAGAGCAAAATATGTGAAAACATCCAATTTTCCCCTTTTTGGCGCCTTTTTTTGAAAACGGGCGGGGCAAAAATGACCAAACCCCATTCCAGCCTTCCTTTTGTGCCAAGGAATACTGTGATAAAGTTTCATAAGAATTGGTCAACTGGAACTTAAGTTATTGCCCAAAAACAAAAGTGTCTACAGACGACGCATTGGCGGATCCAGAGGGGGGTTCCGGGGGTTGGAGCCCCCCTTTTTTCTGGACAATTATGTATTTTTTAATGAATATCCTGATGTTTTATTAAGAAATACCCCGAAAAATTTTCGTGCCTCGCTCCGCTCGGCTAAATCTCCTTTCATTTCTAATTGGAACCCCCCTTTTCTAATTGCCTGGATCCGCACCTGCCACGACAGCGACAAACAACGACGACAGCACCATACCAATATACGACCTCAAATGTTTTGCGGTCGTATAAAAAATTAGCAATTCAGATGTTACGCAAATGGAGACAACATGACAAAGACAAAAAGATGAACGAGACCGTAACTAAACTAAAGCACTTTGTCTAGCAGTGTGAACTCCACAAAACTGGGCTCTGGAAATTAAACATGATCTGCTCTCCTCGTGGCATCCGTTTTGGATACAAAATGTTTATAATCAAGGGACGCCACTTTGTTACATATTGGCAAAAAGGATTTAATGAATTATTTGGAATGTTTTTGTGAGTTAATTTGTTATGGCCTTTTCACTTGGTGCCACAATGTCGGGATCGTAGAATCCCTTAGATGTTTAGCCCCAAACAACAGCACCCTTATGTCTGAATCTTTAAGTTAGTTGTTTTCTTTTTCTCTTTTTGTACACAAATTAGAACAGCGAGAATGTAAAATTGACTTTGAAATTCTTAAACTTCCCTGTAAACATTCTGGAATATTTTTAATGCGTATCGTTACTCCAGATGTTTGGTGGTTGTCATAACAACTAACAAAATACCGTTTTCGAAGTTAGTATTAATATACGCATTTTGACAACTTATGTCTCTTCAGTGTAGATCAAATCATATGTCATATGATTTTATTGGTGTTGCAATGCAAGTGAAATAAAAGGGACATCAGGGCACATCTACAATGGCTAAAAAATATAATAACATGCCATAATCTGCCAGGAAACTACACGGGAAAACCACAAATAAGACAAAAGACAAACTTAAACAACGATAGGAACTCGTTACAGTCGGACTCCAGGAGAAATTTAGTATACACCTATTTACTGGCAATGAGAACAATAGCAAGTTTCTGGTTTCCCGAGACACAACTAATTCCCGACGGGAAATAGTTGGTGTCGGGAGAAACCATAAACTTGCTATTGTTCGAATAGCCAGTAAATAAGTGTTTTATTGTACCGAAATAAACATCAAATGAATCAATGTGACGTCATTGGTACATAGTTCATCGTCCTACTTAATGACCAGTAAAAAGTCCACCGTCCTATTAATGACCAGTAAATAGTTCATCACCAGTCAATAGTCCTTGAAACTATTGACCGGAAAATAGTCTGTTTGTGACAAAAGTGAAAAAATAGTAAATTTATCAAATAATTAATTTATATAGAAAATACATACTGAGGAATAATAACATTATTATACCTTAGTTATCTTTTTCTATAACAAATGATCATACAATATTTCTACTATTTTTCCATTTTCAAAGATTTGACTATTTGACAGGTCAATAGTTTCCAAACTATTTTCCCTCATGAAACTTTTTTTTTCATTTTCAAAGATTTGACTATTTGACAGGTCAATAGTTTCCAAACTTTTTCCCTCATGAAACTATTTTTCCATTTTCAAAGATTTGACTATTTGACCGGTCAATAGTTTCCAAACTTATTTCCCTCATAAAACCATTTTCCCTTATGAAACTATTTTAGTTTGGTTCCCTATTTTTTTTTTTTTAATGAAATGGATATCTGGATTCCTTTCTCTTTTTTTTTGGAGTTCTGTATTTATTTCGTCTGTTACATCTCTAGCATACTTAGCATATCTTTTTGTCTGGTGTTTCTTTCGGTATAATAAAACACTTACTGACTGGATATTCGAGGAAGAGTAAGTTAATTGTCACCTCTGATACAACTATTGCCCTCGGCTACGCCTCATGCAATAGTTGTACATCGGGGACAATAAACTTACCATTCTACTCATACCCAGTCAACAAGTATAAAATGTTTGACTTTTTACTGGCACCAACAAGATTAAACTCCCAAAAGTTATTTCAAGTAATACGACAATGCTTACTTTATGAAGCACTTGGTTGTGCACCTTAATTTATTTATTTTTCTTCAGCCGTCAGTGATTTTCTTTTGCTATGTTTCGTTTCTTTACTTTTAAACATGATCATCTTGATTTTCTTGAGATTTGGTATTCGTCACCAGAAACTAACTTACTCCTGTCCTGGCGATCACCCACGGGTGATCTGCTCATATTTGCCTAACAACCAAATTTAGACCTGTTTTTATAGTTTCAGTTCTTAACTTCTTATTAAAATATAACACGTTGAAAGTTTCATAAAACATTGAAATAAGGTCTTTATTTGACTGTTCAAATTTTTGTTTACAATCTTCACTTTGTGCACGTTTCACACAAAAAGTGCAAATGATTTTGAACTAAAACTTGTGCAAGGAACTCGCTATTACTTTTGACATAGAATAAGCACACAATAAATTATACAAACACTGATATATAGTTGAAGATTCTTACTATACCGTTGGGTTGCTTATTTTTGAAATTTACTATATGAATGGGTCAATATTTTGTTGGGGGAACTAAATGAAAGGGGGTATTTTCAAAATGCCAACGGCAGGCCGATACCCAAATCCACCTGAAGGGACCCCCCCCCGTGCAAACGGGGTTGGTTTTGTTAAAAATCAGTCTGAAATGGGGTATATTTTTTCACATCAATTTTTGATGGGATGTAAAAAAAAGTATTATGTGATGGGATGCAAAATTAAAGTAATCTGGCATGGGGTTATAATCTTTATCAACATCCTGTGGTTATTACAACTTAATGACAGCTTAATTGAATTAATAGATTTATTACCTACTTGACAGTCTACACATGCATATGTCAAGTTATCTATCAACTAATTAACGCCCTTTAGCACAGACAGCAGGGAATGACATCTACCCATAGAAATCTTTCTCATATGATCAGACTAGATGAAATAAGAACACATCCAAATGCTCCAGAATTTGCAAAACCAAACCCAAAGCAGGAGAGCATATGGAAGAAACAGTATGCTGTTGGTTACCAGAAAGCAAATTTGAGTAACTACCCATCTGAAATTCATGTAATAGAAGCATGGTGTAGAGGGATAAGAGTAGTCCGCAAAATGGCACGTGAATTTGGTATGGGCCCTAATGATGATGATGACGATAACGATGAGGAGGGAAAAGATGATCCAGATGATGACGATCGTAAGTCTCCAGATCACAACTGGTTCTACAAGCCTTTTATAGGAAACATATTTCAACGGATGTGGATGATCAAAACTTTGAGGATGACCAGTCTTCACACAGGCATATGATGGTAAGAAAAAAAATAATATACATTGAAAAGATAATAATGTAAACAAACATGAAAGATTTACGGCCATGTGTGAGCAAACCAGCAACTCCCAAAAAATTCTACAATATGAAAAAAAAAAACATGCTAGTGGGTTCCAATCACCTATTAGCATGAAAGATTACTAGCACCAAATGGCAAGTTCTTATAGGTCCCGAGAAATTGAAAAATTATATAAAAACCGCCATTTAACTATAAAAATTTATCCACATAAACAGAAAAATACACAACAGTAATTTTGAATAGACATTTTGTATTGAAACAAACTTACTCTGTTTACATTTTATTATGACTTGACTTTTCTCTCTGTTCAGCTATACCATTGTAAAAATGAATACACAGATTATCATTTTTTGCAGATACGGTACATGGAAATGAGAATTCAGCAACTGAATTGGTAAGCAGATGGACTGGATATGTCTGACACCTTCAGAAAAATTGAATCTATTGATGAACGGTATATGAAGTAAAATATTTTCACATATGATTAAATAATATTTGTATCCAGCAATTAATTTGAAGTCTTTTATATTTAGTGTATAGCATTCTTTCATGGAAAATAGCTAATCTTTGGCTAAAAGTTTAGTAGTAAATTTGTCAATGTAAAAGGCACGGACTAAAGTCTGGGTAATATTACTCACACATAAAATTTCTAAGCCTTAATTTTGTTCATCTTTTAGTTTTACAATTTGGGTAACAAGTTTCTGAATTCTTTTTGGGCACGTTTGGTTTTAATACTTTAATATGATAAAATCGTCAATGAGGAGTCTTTAATAGATGAATTGCGGAAGTGGTGCAGCTAAAATTTTACCAAGATCTTTGATGTGATTTTATCTTATGTTTATACTAATTTTAGGTATTTGATTAACTTTCTTGATAATTTGTTCATAAATGAATGTATTTTGTAGGGGAGAAGATGAAAATAGACAGAATGGACAAAAACATGTACCTGTACCTGGAACAGAATCATTCATTCATAAGTCCACAATGACAGAGATGTTGGATAAGATCCTCAGCTGTCAAAAGACCGGTAAGGAGATTAGATTTGATTGTTTTTGTTGCTAGTCCTTTTTATTATGATAAACAAGAAATAGATGACGATTATCAAAATTAATTATCTTTTTACTTGAAAATAAAACGTACACATGACCCAGGCCCGGGTGATTCCTTGAGCAGTGTATTTTAAACATCGACCATTTGACCTTGAAGGGGGGGNGGGGGGAGGGGCGGGCTTGGAAGATTTTTATCAAAAAAATTATTTATTTTCACTCTCACCACGATTGAATTATTTTTTCCGTCGTAAACTACATTTTTTTTCTTTATTTTCAATTTAAAATGTAAAATTTTCATTCAATTAAGCATTCATTTTATTTATTTTCATGTGAGTGAGAATTGTTGTGCATAGTCAGTATATACATTTGCTTCGCCCTCTGTATTCTGCATGTGCGCCCTAAAAATAAAAAACAAATAAGAACACCAAGTCAAATCAACGATCTTTTACCTAAAAATGCAGACACAACAAATAAACAAAATATATCTAAATATAAAAGAAAATGCAAGGATTCCTTCTGTTTTTTTCTTTCATTCATTTTTTTTCAAATCCATGCCTTTTCCTATGAAAGATATCGAAATGACAAAAAGTAGTCTGGCCAGCCCCCCTTTTTAAATTTTCTTTATTACATATAAAATGAGAAAGTAAATGCTGCAAAATAACAGCACGTCTGGAAACATTTTATATGAGAAGGTTTGGTCCCCTTCCCAACTTATGGGGGAAAGACCTTCCTATTTGTTCTCAGAACAAATAGACCTTTAATTATTATTATTATTATTATTATTATTATTATTCTTCCGTAAGGTCTCTGTACGGAAAACCTTTTGACGTATCATTTCGAAACTTCGCGAAGTAACTGGAAGTTGGAAATTCTCTTCCGAAACCAGGTCATGGACGAAATCTATTTTTAGTAACAGAGTTCTGTCCCCGACTGCGGTTTTTCTTGTTATCAGGTAAACTCAGAAACCGTAACCGATATCAAAATTCTGAATGGGGGAAAATGTTTCTTTCATCCTCAGGATGATTTGTCATGCAAAAAAATTTTTTGGGGTCGCGACCCCGGTTACGCGTTTTTGACCCCTAATTTTGTCGATTTCTCAAAGTTATCGGAATTTGATGAAATTTGGTATCCAGGTAGCTTTAATGACCCTGATTACAAATCTGGGGTCAAAAAAAATTTTTGTCCGCCATTTTCAAAATGGCCGCCATTCGAAATTTTGTTATCGCGANATCTC
>MJUU01001869.1:0-18301 GCA_002080025.1 Modiolus philippinarum
GTTAAGGATTGGCCTATTCCTACATGTACCAAGGAAATAGAATCCTTTTTCGGATTTGCCAATTACCAAAGGTCATTTATCAAGGATTACTCTAAAATTACTCAACCTCTGTATGAAATTACAGGTAAAAAGCCTTTCAGTTGGAATATTGATAGGCAAATAGCTTTTGACGCTATCAAGGAAAAATTGCTATGCGCACCTGTTCTTACTTTCCCAAACAAGACAGATTACTTTATATTAGACACGGATGCGTCTGATAAAGCTATAAGATGTGAGCTTATACAGGTACAAGAAGGTCGAGAAAGAACAATAGCTTACGGTAGCTTTGGGCTCACTCCGGAACAGAAAAGGTACTGTACTACTCGTAAAGAGCTACTGGCAGTAGTCAGGTTTACCAGGCAGTTTCGACACTACCTGTTAGGGCGACAGTTCACGGTCAGAACTGACCACAGTAGTCTGACGTGGTTATTGGGCTTCAAGGAACCGCAAGCTCAACTGGCAAGATGGCTGGAAGAACTCAGCCAGTATGATATGATTATCCAGCATCGCCCTGGACGGCTCCACACCAATGCGGATGCTATGAGCCGGATACCTGATGATGTACAAGCATGTCACAATTTCACAGCCGACATGGATATAAGTAAGTTACCTTGTGGGGGATGTCATACTGCACTAGGGCCCACAAGAACTGGTCAAAGTTTATACAGGATGTAGACCAAGCAGTACCACTGACAAAGAAGGTCCATAGGCGACAGAAACCAGTGAACAATATCGCTTCTGCGCTAATTGGTCTCTTCCAGACTCCCGATTCCTCCTCCTCGATCTCCAGCTCAAGGCCGGATTGATTGATTGATTGAATATTGTTTAACGTCTACTCAGCAATATTTCAGCTATATTAAGACGAGAACAAGTTTGTTAATAAATAATCACTTTGGGGTATGGAAAGGGTCATGGGGCGGGAAATTCTGACTGCCACTGGAAAAGTAGGGTGAAATCGAAAAGGGCGGAGAATTTAGCCTTGTAGCCGATCACCTACGGACCACTCAAAAAAAGCTTGCTACAAGGGTTCTTTAACGTGCAGGAAGCGTGGCATTTCTTCCAACACGTGGACCTGAGTTTACATCCCATCCGAAAGATGGGTTGTGTATTTATTAATCCCGCACAACCACGGAATGGGTCCTATTTTTATATCCCGGGACCCTCGGGGTCAGCCCCCGTTTAGGAGGGGTCACACCCCGCAAGCCGGAGATACTAGGTCCTATTTCTATATCCCGGGGTTCCCTCGGGGTCCTCTGTTAGGAAGACTCATACTCCAAGCTCAGAGGATGCTGCGGGCCTATTCATAAGCCGGGACCGCGCACGCCGGCTCAAGGCCGGAGGCCGAGGTCGAGTCACAAAAGTCTGCAGAGGTTAAGAGCGATATTTCAAGCAGTACAGAAGATACTTGGTTTACTACAAAGTTAAACTTGTACATGACACAGGATAGTACTAAGTTAGTGACAGAAGGTCCAAATTTCTGTCACATTGCTGCAATATATTAGGATGAAGGTATTAGTATAACCGGGCACTCAGCAGAGGACATCAAGTCTGCTCAATCTACCGATACAAATTTGGAAATCATTTTAGCTTGGGTTAAAGACAAAGAAGAACCCAAGGAGGGCAAGCTATTCCTTGCAGCCCCAGCTGCTAAAAGCCATTGGATTAACAAGGACATGTTTTTCATAGATAATCAGGGAATACTGCGTAGCAAGGCTAAAAAGGACGAGGCAAGCTCTAGACTTGTGGTACCTGCCTCTATGCAGAAGTCAGTTATGGAACTATGTCATGAGTTACCCTCCGCAGGTCATCAAGGTACGGAGAGAAGTCTCACTAGAGTGAAAGGTAAATTTTACTGGTACAACATGTCCCGAGATGTCAGAAATCGTGTTACCAGCTGTGACGTTTGCAGTAAAAACAAGAAACCTGTCAGATATAATAGGTACAGGATGGTGCCTTACCACTCCGGATACCCTATGGAGAGAGTTCATATTGACTTTATGGGTCCGCTTCCCAAGACAACAAAGGGAAAAGAGAACATCTTGATGATGGTGGACCAATTTACAAAATGGGTCGAGTGTATACCTCTTCCGTCACAGAAAGCGGAAGTTACTGCCCATGCAGCCATTAATGAATTTTTCTCTAGGTTTGGTTATCCGTTTCAACTGTTTTCAGACCAGGGTAGAAATTTTGAGAGCTCGTTATTTAAAAGCATATGTGAGCTGTTACAAATACATAAGGCTCGAACGACTCCATACAGACCCTCCAGTAATGGACAAGTGGAGCGACAAAACCGAACTCTGATGGATGCAGTTCGCTGTTTTGTGGACGACTCCCAAGACAACTGGGATGAGTTTTTGCCCCAGTTAGCAGGAGCAATCAGAAGCAGTGTTAACAGAAGCACTGGGTATACCCCCAACAGGTTAATGTTGGGGCGATAAACAAATCAACCTGCTGATTTAATGTTTAGTAATGGGAGCGAAAAAACATATGAGGGTCCAGAACAGTACATAGTTGAGCTTGAGAGTGCTATCAGAAAATCTCATGATATAGCTAGGAAAACTCTCCAGACTACACAGGCTAAGATGAAAAGAGACTTTGATGTGCGAAGGCACGAAAAACAATATAAGCCTGGTGATTTAGTCTACGTTTTGCATGACGCAAAACCAAAAGGTAAAGCTAAAAAGCTCATGTCACCCTGGCGGCCTGGAGTGGTGGTACAGAGAAAAACACCATACCTGTACAAGGTAAAACTCAGAAAGGTCATTTTCAATGTAAACCATGACAAAATGAAGCCATGCAAGGACCGTAAAATTCCTCTATGGTTGAGGAATGGTCAAGAAAAAGTTCTCAATGGAGAAGATCTCATGGCTGGCACACAGGATGTTAAAGGTAAAAAACAGTACTGTGTCTGTAGAGGTTCAGACACAGGTGAGACAATGATTCAGTGCGACCAGTGTCATGACTGGTTCCACTTATCCTGTGTGGGACTGACCCCAGATGAGGCAGAGGCTCTAAAGGCATATGGCTGCCCCAACTGTCAAACAGTTGATGCAGTCCAAGGTATCCCTTAGCTTAAGAAAAAGGGGGAGGGGTCAGGGTAAACATCAGAGACAACCATATAAGAGACAATTATGCAAGTGCACGGAGTACACACATGGACATTTGTGGGTATTTTGATAGATTAATTAGTTGAGTATTAATCTGGTACATTTAGTTAAGGGTTAGACATATAGCTTTTCTTCTGGTGTACTTGCAGGATATTTGTCTAATTGTCTACTGTTAAGATGGAATTGTTGAAGGAGTATACTTCATCATCATCATCATCTGATGAGGAGGACATCACCTTGGTGGGAGAAGTTCAGGTGGTGGGGGTTCCCTCCTCACCCGAGGAGGAGCCAAGAAGACCTTGGAGGCCACAGTCCACCAGGAGAGGTAGGGGAGGGGTCTGTTAGCTCTCCACTACAAGATGGAGGAGAATCTCCGAGGCAGGGAGGATGATATTCCAGAGATGCCGGCGGCAAAGAGGGCTCGGGAGCACTCTCCTCGCCCTGAGGAGGTGTCTCACAGGATGCAGCCACGTGAGCTGGAGGCAGGTGCGGCTCCTCCTTGTGAGGAACGCCCTGTTCCCAAACGTTACAGGACAAGGTGCCCCGTCAAGAATTGTGAGAGGAGAGCCGGTAGTATTAGACCGCACGTGTTTGAGGAGCATCACTCCATATTATTTTGTGAGTCTCCTGCCAAAGCAGTGTTGGAGGATCCTAGTTACAACTTGGCGCGGGCCCAAGTCCTCGAGGAGTTGAGGAGCTGGCTGGTTGGCGGAACTGGTACTTGGGCCGACCTACTCCAATATGTAAAAGCTAGGATTTCGGTGCCAGAGAATTGCCGGATTGACCCCCGAGGAGTAGCCTGCCTTGATAGCTTGGCGCGCCACATGGGTTGGAAGCCACGGGCCAAGCTGACCATCAGTCCACCTAGCAGTGTGGTGTGCTTAGTGCACTGGAGGGTGTTGTCGGCCGTCATTAACCTCCTAAACCTTGAGCAGAGGCTTCATATCCTTAACTACAACAAGGATACCAATGTACTGGTTACTAGCAAGGATGTGGCTACGCACGCCACAGAGGCTGTGGTGGCTCCTCCAGTGGAGGTCCCTCCACAGCAGGATATTCCACGAGAGGTTGTCCCTTCTCTTCGTGGGTTAGTCGTTACCGCTGATTACCAGGCAACAAAAGTGGAGGAATCCCCAGTCGAAACCCAGAGGGAGATGTGGTTCACGGTGGAAGACGGAGGCCGAAGTGAGGTGGTCTACGCAGAGACGCTCCTCGACCTGAGGAGGTCCTGCCGGGAGGTTTTTGGCATAACGGAGGAGATACAGCTCCAAGTAAAGAGTTGTGGAGTGGTCCCACACTCCACGGGACATCTGGAGTGCCTCCGTCATGTCACAGTGCTCCTTGTCGTCCGGGACGACATGCAAGACTTATATGTGTAGTTGTTTGCAAACTACGGACTGTCTTTGTAAATATTTTGACCAATGGAGATACCAGGTCTGTCGTACCGTGCCGAGGAAATCAATGTACATATGCCAAATTGTGTTATCGACAGTGTCAAGTTATGGACTGTTCGTGAATCCATCAGTTAAAGTGATTATCTGGTTGGACATTATATCTGTATATTTTTGGTCGATAAGTTTGTTTTAAGTTCTTGGACACCGGCACGGGTGGAACTCTGCGGCTGCGGGTTCCACGCACTCCTCAGCCCGAGGAGGAACTGTACAAATTAATCATCTGTATATTTTGATCTGAATTGGAAATTCAGGGAGTTAATGAATTCATCTTAAAGTATCAGTGATTAGTGATTTATATCTGTATATTTTGGGTATTATACAGTTGAAGTTTTATTCGTATGTTTTGAGTATCATCTCAAGTTGCGATGAGATGTTTTTCAGGTGAAGAATTGTATAGTAGCCTGGTTATACACACCTATGGGCGGTGTGGGGGTCAGGTAGTTTGGACCCATGGTTTTGTATTGATCGGTAAATGATCAAGGTTAGCCCATGGATAAGTTAAGACTTTATTTTCAGTTGTCGGTTGAGACACTGGTTTTATTTATTGTCGGTCAAGACAATGGTTTTATTATCGGTTGAGATAATGGTTTTATGGTCAGTTCATAGGACAATAGGTTTTTGGGGATAAGGTTAACTTCCCTACCCCGTTTACACAAGTTTTAAGTGATTACGTTATAGTTACTCCCAGGTTCTTGGGGAGGGTAGTTTTTACATCCTTAACATTAGGATTTATGAGTTTCTGCACATGCTCTTATTCACACGTCGTTATATTCATCTATAACTGAGCCTTTGTATATTTGGCCCAGAGGTGTTCAATGCTTTGTCCCTAGTCGGAACTCCTTTTCAAGAATGAGGGGGGTGTAGTATAATTACTCTTAGCTCCGTGGGACCCTCCTTGATCCAGTAATAGGAGACCATGGAACCGGATGTGGTGCCGCGCATGTGCAGCTATATTCTCTTACCTGTTGTACGCCATACTGTGCAGGACGTAAGACAACCAAGCGTGAAGGTTATTGACCTGACAGCTATCTTACAAGTTATATCGGTAAGACATTAATATAATTCTGTAGCGCTAAGTCTCTGACGCCTTCCGGTTTTCCCACTCGAGACCATACCACATTAGTGGTTTTTAGTATGCCAAAATTGTCGAAATTTGTATACTTTACTTAAACGGTTTTTATATAAATTATGAAAATTAACATACTAAAAAATTAGCACCCTGTTAAAGTGTTAAAATTCCAGAATTTTGATTAAACAGAATCATCAAGATATCTCAATTAACAATTTCCTTCGAGTGAATTGGAAAACGGCATTTTTATGACCCTTATCAATGAAAACTATTTCTTGCCAACCAAATTTACCCTTTCAAGTCTGTAACGTCACGGCGAACCTTTCTATAGCTTGGAAACCGTAAAAGCTACGCAAAATCTATTAATTGTAACACTCGTTAACATTTCCTGAATAGGTTTACTGAATAAATTTACTGACTTCTCTCTCCTTTCAAGATTGTGGTCATGGAGTTAGTAGTCTACCTGTATTGGGTTTTATTCGTATGTTTATTATACTATTGGGAAACGGGACAGAGCTTCAGGGCGCGTCCCCGGGTAGTGGATAGGGGAATGCCCTGTCTTTGCGGAGTAGTCAGGTCAGTTGGCATTCTTCTTTGAAGAAACTAAACTGTAAAAAATGTTACAATTAGAACAATTATTTTCACCAAATCGATGTCCTCTAAAATACTCTGACGGTTGATCAACACCAAACTGAACTTTACAACAAAATCATACCGTTATCACATTTTTAGATTTAATTGAATTTTCAACATCTGTGAATACATTATAAAACTATTTTGTAATGCCACAGAAACCTGTCTAAACCGAAACACTGTCTAAACCAAGACACTTTCTATCAATTTCTATATATTTTGGACCTGTGTAAATCAAACACCTACTTCAGTCCCAGAGTGGTTCGGTTGAGACAGGTTTCACTTTATTTCTCACTATTTAAGGTAAATCATCTTGGAACAATAGGAGGTGATAGTACAAAGTCATGCACCAGTAGAAATTTGACATATATGATCACAAGTAAGGAAGTATTTAAGAACAGAGCATCTAAATATCTCACATCAATTCGATGCTTAGCACATGGCCAATAGGATCACAAAACACTTGTAGCACAGGCTAAAATGAAGGCCTATGAAGAATTGATTGAATATTGTTTAACGTCTACTCAGCAATATTTCAGCTATATCAAGACGAGAACAAGTTTGTAATAATCACTTTGGGGTATGGAAAGGGCCATGGGACGGGGAATTCTGACTGCCACTGGAAAAGTAGGGTGAAATCGTCAAGGGCGGGGAATTTAGCCTTGTAGCCGATCACCTACGGACCCTATGAAGAATTAACGCCCTGGATTATGCGATCTACATCTAACATTCTTTGTTTTGTTCTAGTGAATATAATGGTAATCCGATATTGTAGTGAAACTTTGGCCCTCTGTAGTGAAAAAATGGCTTAAACCTCACAGTAAAGCAATATTGCAGTAAAACAAATTGTTTTGAACCCAAGAATTATAAAAGACATAAAACATGTGTCAGGATTTTGTCACACCGGTGGGCTAGTGGTTAATCATTCCATGATGCTTGAACATGTTCCCAAACGACAACCCGGGACCTGAATCGGTTTTCAGGGGCTTCGGCTATAGAGCTGCCAGGCGCGTCCCCAGGTGGTGGATAGGGGAATGCCCTGTCTATGCGGGGTAGTCAGGTCATAATACGGAAAGCCTGACCGCGAACCATTGTAGCCAAACTGTGTGGAGAAGCGCCACGCTCCATGCAGTATAAAGACCCCTTCTATATTTCTCTAAAGAGAGCAGATGCACTGGGTGTCGTATGGAAGGCTAAATTTCCTGCCCCTACCCATTTCTCCAATTTTCCAGTGGCAGTCAAAAGTCGTTGCCCAGGTTGTCCCTTCCACCTTTATTTCTTTCTTCTGATACTTTCAATTTTTTGAATTGGTTAACTTGTTCTCGTCCTGATATAGCTGAAATATTGCTCATTGGACGTTAAACTCTAACTAATCAATCAACCCAAACGACAAGAATATAAATATCCCCAAATGTGATGAATAAGAACAAGTGGCGTGCACTGTGTTCGAAAACAAATGGATGGAAATGAGAAACGTATTTTGTAAAAATGAACTACGACTACAGAGAATGGCCCTCGTTATGACAACAGAGCATCAACTGAAGGTTCTAGAATTTTAAAGCGATATTGCCCAAGCACAAGCTCAGAAAAAGCTTACGTGAGCAGATTCAAGAATATAAATTGAAAGACGGATTTAA
This sequence comes from Modiolus philippinarum, assembly GCA_002080025.1. NCBI lineage: Eukaryota > Metazoa > Mollusca > Bivalvia > Mytilida > Modiolidae > Modiolus > Modiolus philippinarum. Next base: position 7,940 of record MJUU01001869.1, read on the forward strand.
AATATAAAACAATGCATTGATTCTTTCGTTTAATTTCAATCCGAGTCCGAACTTGATTCTCCAGCCCATGAAATCCTTCATAGTGTTCAGCTGGATCTGGAAATGTTCTTCTTACTTTATCAACTAGACATGCTGATAACACGACTCTATTCTTCTTTCCAAGACCAAAAAAACAAATTGTCGATATTCCATTAACCTTGACTGACTGCAAAAGAAAACATAATTTGAAGTATTCAGATAATTAATGATTGCGATTTGCTTATAAAAAGATATCAGTTCACCATCATAGGATATTATATAAACAAGTGATTATATCTTATTCTTGCATGAATTCATAATGTAGTTATTTACTGGTTGTGAGAACAATATCAAGTTAATGGTTCGCGGATGGAAATAGTTGGTGTCGAGGAGAACCTTTGCGTAGGGAAAAAGTAAGTGTCGCGGGGGACCATAAACTTGTCTTTGTTCGAATGGCCAGTAAATAAGTGCTTTATTATACCGAATCTAACTTCCCTTACAATACCGAAAATCAAAAGAAAAAATTTAAAAAATTCCCATATGCACAACGCAATTAACATGTTACCTATGCGGAACTGACAAGCCCATTGACCAATGAACATCATCAAAGTCTGCGAAGTCAACACAGTGCTTAAATGCCATTGAAGTATTCAGATAATTAATGATTGCGATTTGTTTATAAAAGATATCGTTGAAATTCATAGCATAATATATAAACAATTCTTGCATGAATTCATAATGTACAGTTATTTACTGGTTGTGAGAATAGCAAGTTAATAGTTCGCGGATGAAAATAGTTGGTGTCCAGGCAATTAAAATAATACTCATGCGCAAAAGACAAGCCCATTGACTAATGAACGTCGTCAATTAAAAGTCATGGAAGTCAACACAGTGCTTAAATGGTCGGTTAATAGTATTTGAACCATTAACCGGTCTTTGGACTATTTACCGGTAAAAAGTTCCTTTCTGAACAATTCAATTGAATACTTTTTATGACTATGAATTTTACATACAAAAAGATTGGAATGGTATCACTGATCTTTTTATCTCTGATATATTGAATATCCTTCAGGTAGTAATGAAATGAGCTTTTGACTTTTATTTATCTATTTAAGTGTCATATGTTCTCCCTTACATTTTATTTATATTACTCATCTTTGATTTATCATGTCTGTAGCTCTCCCATTGAATCTTTTGTATCTCAGGAAAGATACATATGCTATTCCCAATACTGTGTTATTAAGGCATATCATGTTAAATTGTCAAGTAGTGTTATACATGTAAAATCATCTGCTGTATAATGTTAAAAAAAATATCCAAAGCAGGTGGTTCAAAGTCCTTGCAACATTAACATTCCTCGATAGTGCTAACCGCCGTGCGCGGTCCCGGCTGAAGAATAGGCCCGCAGCATCCTCTGAGCTTGGAGTATGAGCCATCCTAACAGAGGACCCCGAGGGAACCCCGGGATATAGAAATAGGACCCAGTATCTCCGGCTTGCGGGGTGTGACCCCTCCTAAACGGAGGCTGACCCCGAGGGTCCCGGGATATAGAAATTGGACCCATTCCGTGGTTGGGCGGGATTAATAAATACACAACCCATCTTTCGGATGGGATGTAAACTCAGGTCCACGTGTTGGAAGAAATGCCACGCTTCCTGCACGTTAAAGAACCCTTGTAGTAAGCTCTTTTTGGGGTGGTCCGTAGGTGATCGGCTACAAGGCTAAATTCCCCGCCCTTGACGATTTCACCCTACTTTTCCAGTGGCAGTCAGAATTTCCCGTCCCATGGCTATTTCCATACCCCAAAGTGATTATTTATCAACAAACTTGTTCTCGTCTTGATATAGCTGAAATATTGCTGAGTAGACGTTAAACAATATTCAATCAATCAATCAATCGATAGTGCTAAAACCTAACAGTTTCAACATTAACAAGACAGTGCTAAAATCTGACAGTTTCTACATTTACAAAAGTCCAAATTTAATTGGATACTGTTCTCTGAATTTGCTTTCTTCAGTCTCTGTTTCCCCGTCTTTTATTTCAGTGTACTCGGGTGCCCATTGATGTGGTCCTTAAATTCTCTCATATTTATTTATATTAATTCTTCTTCACTAAAGATATTTGATGATGCTCTGTGTATTTTCAATGTTTTGTTAAGCTTTCGTTGATAAATCTGAAAGTGAGGGAGCAGTGAAAGGAGTAGGTGCGGTAAGGGACATATTTGGCCTCAAAAAATAAGTATGCTTAAATTCACAATATTTTTTTGTTTAAATGTTCTATGGATATGGGTCAACAATTAACAGGTAGATTAATCAAATATTGATGTACGATTACAGAGTTTTTCAGTGTAGAAATTGGGACAAATTGCACATTTTGTCAAAAAAAATGACAAATTTGACTAATTTTGACTACCTTTTCTGATGAGGAAACATAGAGCACAGGCAAGAACCAGAAAAATATTTATATGGGAGGTCCAATACATTTGTACTAACAAGTTGGTAAATTATCTAGTTGGTTCTTGAATGTGCTCTATATTTCCGGCTAGAAAAACCGTTGGAAAATATGCAAAATTCCTTATATTTCTATGTAAACGTTGAAAAGTAGCTTTAACATGACGTCAGAACTGTACCTATTGTGACGTCATGGGATCTAAATTTTGTATTTTTTCCATTAGTGGGATTTTAACTTTCAAACCAACATAAAACAAAAAATTCAAGTGCAACTTACAAAATCACCAAAATTTAGGGCCAAATTAGCCCCTTATCGCACCTTGTCCTTTCTTAATTTTTCAATGGGAAATAAACAAACTTATAAAATATGGCGAATATCAAAATATGCCATATTAACAAATTAGTATTCTCCACATCGCCCCCCCCCCACCCCCGAGGGAACCCCGGGGTATAGAAATAAGACCTAGTATCTCCGGCTTGCGGGGTATGACCCCTCCTAAACGGGGCTGACCCCGAGGGAACCCCGGGATATAGAAATAGAACCCATTCCGTGGTTGTTCGGGATTAAGAAATGCACAACCCATCTTTCGGATGGGATGTAAACTCAGGTCCAAGTGTTGGAAGAAATGCCACGCTTCCAGCACGTTAAAAAAAAACCCTTGTATCAAGCTCTTTTTGAGTGGTCCGTAGGTGATCAGCTACAAGGCTAAATTCCCAACCAACTGGGCACATCTCACAGCAGATTTATTTCTTTATTGCTACGAGTCACAATTCATGGCAAAAATCCAAAAAGACCCTTCGAAACAGCGTTTTGCGGATAAATTTAACAATACATATAAATATTTGGACAATATTTTGGCTTTAGATAATCCTGAATTTTCTAAATTTACAGATGAAATTTATCCTGCAGAACTTACTTTAAATAAATCTAATAGCAGCAGTGATTATACTCCTTTTCTTGATCTTGATATTTCAATAAATCAAGGAAAGTTAAACACTAAGGTTTATGATAACAGAGATGATATCTCCTTCCCTATAGTCAATTTTCCCCATCTCGACGGCGATGTTCCGTTAGCCCCTTCTTACGGGGTCTACATTTCACAACTTGTTCGATATGCACGAGTATGTAGTGATGTTTTTGACTTCAACGACTCTTTGTCTCACTGAAAAACTTCTGCATAAAGGGTTTAGAAATCATAAATGAATAAAAACATTCTCTAAATTTTATTATAGATACATTAACTTATTAAGAAAATTTGGTTCTACATGCAGGGCTCTTATACATCAGGGCATTTCACATCCAAACTTCTATGGCAATATCATTTGCAAAGCGCATAAATTCAAAAATTGTTCTTCCAAACTTATTAATCCGTTGCACAAACTTATTCAGAAAGGATACAAATACAGCATTGTTGTTAAATCTTTACCTCTTGTTTTTGTTGGCAAAAATATTGATCATCTCCTAAATGCTTTACACCATAACTAAATTTAAACAATTTTTCATATTTGCAGTATTTGGCATTGCACAATATCATGTTCTTTTATAATTGATGATGTTGTTATACCAAATCTATTTAGAAGTATTTCAACTGAAGTTTCATATGTAAGAAGGCTTGATATCATAGTCAATGGAAATTATGTCCTTAGCTAGCTGTCAGTAACTGCGAGCATTTGTCCGGACAGTACCTGTTGTAGTCTTCATGTTTTATGTACTTCATTGTAAGGGTACTCGTCTTGATAAGTTGGCCTTTTTTCTAGTTTGATTGTTACTGTGAGTCTTTTTGTGTATTTATTTTTTAGCCATTCACCACTAATAGGGGGAGGGTTTGGATCCAAGAGAACGAGTTTAACCCCACCGCAATTTTTGCACCTGTCCAAAGTCAGGAATATGTTAGTCATTGGCTTGTCCTCATCTTCTTATGAAATTTGAGTATCTTGATATTTTGGTTATTGGATATGCTTTGTTTCCATTGATTTATTCACCATTTTACCTTTTGGGGCCATTTAGGGCTTGCTATATGGTTCCTCACTGTAGTGAAGACCGTACGGTGACACCTAGATGCTTTGTGTTTGGTCGTTTTGACCTGGATATGGAATGTTGTATCCTTGACATTTACCCCATTTCCTTTCTGTTTCATACTGAAAACATTTCTAAGACATCACTAAGACCTATTAGAATTACAAAAAGACGATTTTCATGTTTTCCCTATTAATCCCTTTAAAGTTTCATACAGTCATTTTGTTCTAAATAAATCATAAAAACTATTTGAATCTTACCATTTGAATGTTATTGCGATATATAAGGTAATGTTACAACTGATATTTCAGTTTCCATGTAATGTTATTTTCACTGGTGTTAATTTGGTTCAAACGTAGATTAAGACATTTAATTTTCCCAGTAGTACTGTTGTGTACTCTGACAGCTCTTCGAGTGCTTCTATTAACTGTCTGTCCTTTCTTTCTCTCTCTCGGGTCTTCTTCAACTGCCTGAACTTTTTGCATAAGAAGTATATTTCCATTGACCATCTTTGAAGTCTCGAATGATATATTTATTTATTACAGTCAGTTGCTCTATTCAGTTTGTCAATGGTGCGCTGATATGCAATGTCCATCAGTCTCGGTTTTCGTTTGATGCCATGCATTCCAATGATGTCTTGACTTAACTGTGTTAAAAAGTCAGACATTTTTCCGAACAAATCCTGTCAACTTAATCAGGTTTAGGAAAAACATCCATCCGAACTCAAAATGGATTGATTTCCCATCCAATTGAGTTTTATTTATTTGGAAGGATAAACCATCCAAAATGAAAAGAAAAAAATTTGGACGGAATATCCACCCTAACGTTAATAAAACAATCTCACTTTCACAAGTTCCATCATTCATTGTCATTTCAAACAGAAGATAAATCACATTTTTAATCATCACAAAAAATATCACTGTACAAGTGTGTCTCTGATTGGATGAATTCATACAGAGATTGGTCATTTAAGGAGTACATTTTGTACCATGCTTTAAGAATAAAACCCGATTCCAATATATATCTGGATAGTTTCCCAGAAGAAGGCATTCATTTCAGCAGATTTGCTATGAAAGAGAAAATGCCTCCTTTGTTTCGATGACAATTTTATAATTTGAGCCTGCTGGTCAGGAATGTACCTAAAAACGAATTGAAAATGGACTACTCTAAGGCTTTTAATTTACTGATTTTATTCCTTTTGTTACATCTCAAACAGTAAGCCTCTAAACTTTTTTAGTATAATCGTCTGCTAGATCATTTGTTTGATGTAAATTAATATTGTAGCTGATCGTTCACAAATAGCCATAAAACAACGAAACTAGAATACAGAAGGAACAAAAATACTCAATTACTAAAATCAGTCTAAAGACATGGCAACAAGAAAACGGGATAACAAATGTATAACGCATTACTAAAAAAAAAACCGATAATTTCAAGGACAAAATTCAAATCTATACCAAACAGTACAAATCTATACCAACAGTATGAATGCCCTTCAACGGTTGAGAGGAATGTCAGGTGCTCCGGAAACAAAAGCATATCCCTGCTAATATACAGTACACATCAAACTGCCAGAAGTCATTCAAGTGTAATCTTAAAACTGCAAAAATCTACGGACTTTTTAATATAGTTGAACATGTAAACTTGAATTTGTGATACTGATACGTCACATCATAAAGATGGTATGGTGAGGAATCTAGATAGAGGGACAAAAGGGGTAACGAATTCGATATGAGGAATAAATTTCCGGACCCTAACCATTTCTTCAATTTTCCTGTCCTCAGAAATTAGTAGGGGCAGGAAATTAAGCCTTCTATATACAACTCTCAGCAAGTCTGCACAGAAGAATTAATGATTTTTGCCGTATAAGGAGGAAAAAATGATTGATATTCATTGCAGTGGGACAGAGGAGTTTGTCGCTTATTTTAAGAATAACATTCCCGTCGTTGAATACAGAGACCGAGTGATGGAGATCCGGAGAGCCTCCTTTCTCAATAGACTGCAGGTTACAGAACTGCTAAAAATGGCAATACTGCCATCGCCATCAAAAGGGCCAAAACATCTGTCATTTCTTCCCGGGTTGGACATTGCGGAACACAAGAGAAGTAAATTACAAGCCACAGTTCAATCCAGGTGCTTTCATTAAACGAAGAAAATTTCAAATAAATAAATAAAAAAAAGAAAACAGATAGATTCCAAAAGATAAAAATTGCCAGAGGTCAAGGGAAGAGGTAGGGCATGCGCAATGGATCGTGGTAGAGGAAAGGGACCTGTTTACCACTACGATTTTGGCGTAATTTCTAAGAATTTTCATCTCAAATTAGCCTACACTTTTACCTGCGATTTCTACGCTGTGATATAAACATAATACTTCATTGATTTGTAACCATACAAACATAGGTCCAGATATCATAACTGTAAAACATAATTCTATCATTTTTTGTTCTCGTTTTAGATAAATATGAATATCCGATTGTCTATTAACAATTTTATGCTCAAACATAAGTATCAATTTACATTTAAATTTATGTTGAACACTTTAGTAGTTTCTAGGTGTTAAATTTATAATTTTGACCACCATTTTGAAAATGGCTGTCACGTGATCAAGTCACGTGATATTGATTTCATATGATAACCAGTATGCCCTGTTTAAAAAGTAAAATACATTTTCAGAAAGATAACTTACTTATAAGAAGGTCTAAAAGAAGTTTCCTTTGTTAAATAAGAAATCATTTAAGTGGAAAATATCATAATAGTTGAGTATTGGACCATTAAATTACAAAGAAAAAGGGCGACAATCGTTGGCAGAAGTAAAAAAAGGACATATGATTAACAATATGCATAGTTATGTCATTTATATATTTAAAAATTCAGGTTAGGCATAATATAGGTTTATAACAGTACATAAATACTAAACAGTTTACGATTTACAATAATGATAAAAATAAAATACACACATGTATATAGGGCAGTTCAAAAGGTCACATGTTAGTCAGATATTTAATGGGCCGAAAAACGGCCTTATAGCAACAAATGACGTAACTATGCATATTGTTCATCATTTGTCCTTTTTTACTTCTTTGCTTATTTTGCACAGGACTTTGGGGTATTCACTGTTCTTCATGCATGTGGCTGCTCTTCTTCCAAGACCTTGTCAATCTTTTCAATTACAGAACGTTTCTGCTCATCATTTTCAAAATCTTGTGATAAGTAATCAAATTACTTTTATAATCAAAAAGTTCTACCACTATTTTTTATCAAAGGTGAAATAACAATGAAAAAATTTATTCTAACCTACTTTTAACCCAATACTTCACAGGACTCCATATTACGCCCAAATATAAAGTGTCTATAGATGTTGTAAAAATAGATATAAAGCTAACAAATCTTCAGAAAATTTATGTTCCCTCCTCCCCTAAGCTAACCAATGGCATATTTACAAGAAATTAACAACATGAATGAAAATTTGGAGTAAACGGGTTGTTTATCCCCCTTTCCAAATTTTTTTTATACTTTGCGAGATCTGTGTTATCATGAAATCCTCTTGAGAACTGGAATCCGTTATGCAAAGGTCCAGATTGATAAATTATTAAAATTATACCCCCGTCCTTGAAAAATTGATATAAAATTCCCAGAAATTAACAATTCATAGGAAAAGAGCCCAATTCATCCAAGGACATTGACAAAGCAATTCCACTTAGACTAGTGCTAGGGCAATTGAATAATATGATTTTCAAAGTTGGAAAAGAGGGACCACAAATAATATATACGCCGACCAACTTGAAAACAATTCGTCCATTGACCCCGGCACCTGAATCGGTTTTCAGTCCTTCGGCTACAAAGTTGCCGGGCGCGTCCGCAGTTGATGGATAGGGGAATGCCCTGTGTGTGGGACAGTCAGGTCAAAATATGGAAAGCCTGGCTGCTAACCTTTGTAGCCAAACTTTGTGGAGAAACGCTACGGTCCCAGCAATATAAAGACCATTTTTTCATTTTCCAATGAGCAAAGTCACTCGGACTCGAAGGCTAAATTTCCTGTCCCTACCCGTTTCTCCCTTTTTCTCCCAGTAACTTCGGTATTTAGTCATTTTTTTCAAGTTGCAATCAAACTCGTTGTCCCGTCCATTTTACTACATAGTTTTGAATTGATTACATTCTTCTTGACCTGATATATCTTATATATTGCTCACCGGACATTAAACTCTTAACTAATCAATCAATCAATCCATAGACAAGCCAAGAGACGGCAAACAAGTACGCACTTTAAATTATAGACGAAAACAAGATGAAATTATAATGTGGCCGACTCGATACTGATTTTATTCAGCAGGTAGTAAACAAGGTACCAAGCTTCATCTGCTATATCCAGCACCAACTGCAGGACCTGAAATAATTTATTACTTCTGAGTTCGGGATCTATGACTTCAACTTCGGCCAATTTTAAGTGACACAAATAGATTTCAAACACAACAGACTGATTATGAAAAAGACATAAGACCGACAATTATTCATTGGACCCATAGTCTACACCAATCTGCAGGCTACGGTACATATCGCGCATTCTAAACAATATTTCGACAGAACTGCAAGCAAACTTGGACAATTGTGAAATTAGAATCCCAGACGCGATGGAATTTGGAACCGTCGACGAGATGGCATAGACCAAAGCAATGGAACATGCCCTTCCGACTGAAACCAGATATTTCTTTACTCAACATTTAAAAGAAAATCTGAAACACTACATTATGGAGGCAACATTGTGGACCTAAGAAAGGGACACCATCCCAAGACTTGATTTTCGACCCCGAAGGACTATATAATGCGAACAACAACTTCACTTTCCAGAAAATTTCCCCATACATTATTTCCGCCTCACAGAATACTCAGTTAATACAGTATTTCACTAATAATTTCAAAGAAGGCATTGACAAATTTGTTTGCATTCCAAACAGACATCGCAAAACATTCGAGTTATGGACTAATAACAATGCCTAACCGATCATTAATGCTTTGAAAATTTCTACAAACTGGAAACCACAAAGCCTCAATTCACTCACGGAAAAACTTTTCAGTATTCAAGAATTTGAAGATGCAAGTCATGGCGCCGGTGTTTTTTGTTTTTGCTTTTTTGTTCAAAACAAAGTAAAGCCGGAACTATTTATACAAAATTTTGATAACGTGAGCGGATAGTTTTTGAGAGAAACTTAAATCGAAGGTCAGAATGTTTGTTAAAAAGTTGTTTGTATATTTCAGGATGAGAGAGGCTGGAATCTAAAAGAATAAACTTTGTCTAAAAGTCGGAAAATGTGTTTAATGTTGTTCGTAAATATAAGAGCAAGAGAGGGCGTTGGCTTTAAAATAAGCTTTAACCGAGTCAGAATAACAAAATACCGACGTAACTGTCAATTTATTTTCGGCATATGTGCATAACGACAACTTATGTCTCATGAGTGCAGATCAAACCAAAACATTTGGAAGTCCATTAACCGAAAAATGTGTAAACGCTGATAGAGAACAAACAACCAATAGGATCTAAACAGAAAAGCCAAAATTCAGTTAACGACAGAGCTATGCATGAGGGAGATATTCCTCAGTGTTAAACAAAATTTTGTGAAATAATGTTGTAAAATTTAGATATTGCACGTTTCAATAGCAGAGCTCCAGATAAGGATTGACCAATTTGGTACTTTCACTCTTACTTTTGTAATCAATTTGGTCCTAAACATTTTCAAAGGTAAAGCCATATATGTTCACCCCTATCAGTTAAAATGAATTGGGTTTTCCACCCTTCAGAGCTGCAGTGTATTGTGTTTTATATATTAGATAATATTGATTGATTGATTAGTTAGAGTTTAACGTCCAATGAGCAATATTTCA
>MJUU01001870.1:0-10866 GCA_002080025.1 Modiolus philippinarum
AGGGATTTAAATGCAATCTACATAAATGGATATTGGTTTTTCATATTTTATCATCTTGTATTTTGATTTTTTTTTTATATCATTTTATCTTGGGATTTGAAATTAACTATTTAAAGTAGCCAGTTATTTGCAGAGTTTTCATTTATAATCAAATATTTACCTCAACATCAACAGTAAAATATATACCAGCAATTTGCTGAGGGGTGATCTAGAAACCGTTGGGCCAAAACTTAGTTGTACAGAACTTAAAAAACTTGATTTGACTGTGGCATAGTCACATTGGGATACCCCATTCCCCTGTAGACCAAAGGTCTATAACAAAAAACCTGATCTTATCTGCCCCTTTACTATGCAAAACCTATGATTAACTAGGAGAACCCCTCCCCACTCCTATGAAACAAGAGACCATGACTATAAGACACAGATGCCCCTCCGACAAATTTAACATAATAGAAAACCTTAGTCAATCAGGCATAAAAATTAGTTCCCAGTCACTGAATCATCAGGAAGTACCATTACAGATTCCATAAAATATTGTTGAATAATTGAAAGTAACAAAAATAACAAAAAGTCTTTTAAAACATTAAGTATTGGTCAGGTTATAAAATTATCCATTAATTATATAGTATTCACCAACATCTAGCTGTTTGTAATGGACATAATGCAAAAATTCAACAAAGTCATTCAAGCATAAAATGGAGGTCAAAGTCAACAAATTGTCCAAAAATTGAGAAGTTCTCACAAAGATGAGTAATTTAATGAAACATCATAATGAGTTGAGAAAAGTATGCAAAACACAAAATTTACCAAAAGTCACTCAAGCGTAAAATGTAGGTCAAAGAGACTTAATTGGCCTTGATTTGGATAATACTCATCAAGTTAATTTATTCTGATGCAACAACATTGGGATAGCATGTTAAGTTGATGAGAAACAGACTTAAATGCGAAATTCAACAAAAGTCACTCAAGCACAAAATATAGGTCAAAACCAAGTAACTGTCCCTGTTTTGGGTAGTATTCATCAAGGCAATTAATTTGATGAAACATCACATTGATACAATGCGTAGTTGTTGGGAAAGGGATCTAAACACAAAATTTAACAAAAGTCACTCAAGCGTAAAATATAGGTCAAAGCCACCTAACTTTCATTGTTTTGGGTAGTATTCATCAAGGCAATTAATTTGATGAAAGATCATATTGGTATAATGTGTGCTTGTTGAGAAATGGACTTTAACATAAAATTTAACAAAAGTCACTCAAACATAAAATATAGATCATGAATCCCTTAATGTTGGTGAATCTGGTAGTACTAATCAAAGTGCACATACTGATGTAATATTATCAAAACACTACCAAAGGTTGCCAATTTATGGACCTAAATGCAAAATTTAACAATCGGGGACAGACGGACGGACGGACGGATGTATGGACAAGGGTAAATCTATCACCTTGTGGGGGGGGGGGGGCATATAAAAATACAAGCTTAAGAATTATCTCTGCTTCCAATTTTGAAAAGCAACCATATTCATTCACATACAATTTCAAACTTTGAAACATTTCTTTAAAATCCAAGGAGCTGTCTAGGAAGACATGCTACACTTTTTCCTTAGTTGAAAAATTATCACCCTTCAAAATTTTGTACAGTAACCATATTTCTTAGGTGGCAAACTACATTTATGTAACATTTCATTAAGGTCAAATGAGATGTTAAGAAAGATAAGGTATTTTCCCCTTCCTTATTCTCCATTAAAATATATGAAATTAATAATTATCTCCCCTTACAAATTTTGAGCAGCAACCAAATCACTTCATGCCTAATTTCAAGGAGTATACCACAACTGTGTAAAACATCATCAAAATCCAATGAATCAATAGGAATACATGTGCTGACAATGATGAACTTCCCTTTTTTAGAAAGTATCTTCAAGATGAATTATTTCCCCTCCTACATTTCCAGTACAAACAATATTAATCCATACAAATTTTCAGAAAGAATACTACAAAAGTGTGACATTTCATCAATTTCCAATGAACCATTTAGGAGGACAAGTGCTGACAAGGTATTTCCCACCCCCCTTCCAAAAAATATATAAAATAGAATATGTCTACTGTAAATTTTGAGCATGACAATAGGTTTATGATTATTTGAAATAATTACATATTTTTGCAACTGTGACTATGATCTTAGGGATGGTGACTAAACAATCATTAGGTTTACCACAGACTTTAAAAAGTAAGCATGCGACCATGTTCATATTTGTTTGAATAAGATTAACAAGTAAACATTTTCTGATATCTAATTTCCCTTTTAAGAGACCTTGACCTGGGAGGCAATGACCAAATCATCAATAGGGTTCTCTCTTTTAAATATCCCCCCGAGGGAACCCGGGGGTATAGAAATAGGACCAAGTATCTCCGGCTTGCGGGGTATGACCCCTCCTAAACGGGGCTGACACCGAAGGAACCCCGGGATATAGAAATAGGACCCATTCCGTGGTTGTGTGGGATTAATAAATACACAAACCATCTTTTGGATGGGATGTAAACTCAGGTCCATGTGTTGGAAGAAATGCCACGCTTCCTTCACTTTAAAGAACCCTTGTAGCAAGCTCTTTTTGAGTGGTCCGTAGGTGATCGGCTACAAGGCTAAATTCCCCGCCCCTTTCGATTTCACCCTTCTTTTCCAGTGGCAGTCAGAATTTCCCATCCCAAGACCTTTTCCATACCCTAAAGTGATTATTTATTAACAAAATATTGCTCAGGAGACGCAAAACATTATTCAATCAATCAATCAATCTCTTTTTAATAAGTAAGAAGTGACCAAGTTTGGTTTAGCTTCGATGAAGGACAAACATAAACAAAATTTTCTTGAAGTGTTAGTGTATTTTTAGCTACAGTGACCTTGAATTTAGAGGCAGCAACTCAAAAGGGATATGACTTGTGTGATAATGAAGCATATTACCAAATTTAGTTTGAGCTAATGAAGAATACTCAAGTTATCATCTGGAAACAAAAAATTTCCTTAATTCATACGTCTATTTTTAGCCACTGTGATTAGACCTTGGGGTTAGCAACTTCAAAATCAATATGGCTACGTCATAAGTAATAAATAAGCAAGCAACTAAGACTGGTTGCGATATGATGAAGAAAACTCAAGTTTCCATCTGGATACAAATACTTACTTGAAATTAAAGTCTATTTTAAGATTATTAGCAACTTTGACCTTGACATTGGGGGTGTGGGGTTGTGCAACCCTAGGATCATTACAGTCCTCTTATCTTGTGTTTGGTTTTGATCTAATAACAGATACTCAAGTCATCAACAGGAAGCCATAATTTTCAATTTTTAGCCACTGTGACCTTGTCCTTATGGGATAGCTACCAAAACTCAATAGTGTTGTTTATCAAATTATAAATCATCTAGTGAAAGAAATCATCTGGAAACAAATAGTGGGAGATATTGAGGGAAGGACAGTCAGACAGACAGAGAGATAATGTAAGCAATTTTGTCATCCATGTGTGACTTCAATGATATTTTTTTGCCATGAAATAATTATGAAAAGAAATATGACAGAAGTCTTGTTAAGTTACACAGTTTCATTCTAAGGTCTGTACCTTTTTAAAAGGTAATATCTCAGGTTACGAACAATCACTGTTTCTGGGTAATATCTTGTGTAATTACAATTTTTCTCAATATTGTTCTAGAGGCAGTCTTGATCTTGCTATAATTTATGAATGTTTACTCACTGTTGAACTTCAGTTGAATGCCATATGAAGACTTCAAGATGAAAAGCAACAAGAGCTGTTGTTCCATTTCCTTAACTTCTTCATGTGTTTGTAGGAAGTTGGTCATATGTACATTTCTATTACATCCTTTCATTTGTGCACTTGACCTTTTCAGATCAGTAAATTCACTTTTTCTAGGTGGTATCTCAAGTAAGTAGACTTTTTCTGGGTAGTATCTCAGGTAATTTTCTATGTAATATCTCAGGTAACAACATTTACCTGTTCTATGTAATATCTTAGGTAAGTACATTTACTTTCTCTCTGTAATATCTCAAGTAAGTACATTTACCTTTTCAGGCAATATCTCAGACAAGTACATCTACCTGTTCTAAGCAATATCTCAGGTAAGTACATTAACATGTTATCAGTAACATGTCTGGTAAGTACATATACCTTTAATGATAATATCTCACTTAACACAGCCAATGAAATATCCTTTCATCACTACATCCTTTCTAGGTTTAGTACATTTATCTTTTCTATATAATATCTCAGGTAAGCACATTTACCTTTTCTAGGTAATATCTCAGGCAAGTACATTAACCTTTCTTGGTATTATCTCAGGAAAGTGAACTAACCTTTTCTAGGTAATATCTCTGTAAAGTACATTTACCTTTTCTGTGTGATATCTCTAGTAAGTACATTTACCCTTTTCTATGATATATCTCAAGTAAGTATATTTACATTTTTTCTAGGCAATATCACATATGAGTACATTTACCTTTTCTAGATAATCTTAGATAAGTACACTTACCTTTTCTAGGTTTTATCTCAGACAAGTACATTTACCTTTTCTAGGTAATATCTCAGTTGACAGAGCCAATCAAATGCATTTTCATCACTACATCCAGACTTGATCAATCTTTCAATCACATCTCGGCCATGGACTTCAATGGTAACAATAGCAGTGACTTTTTGTCTATGAATCTTTGATAAGTTGGACCTGATAATATCTGAGTATTTATTCAGTGATGTCACCTAAAAATAATAAAATGTTGAATACTGTTAAAATCAAAATAAAAAATACACATGGGCATTCTAGGGAAAATATGTGTTTTCTGCATTGCATACATTGAATTCCTGTTAGAAGTCCAATAATAGGAAGGATAATTACTAGCAAGATCTAAATAAACAATGAAAGTTTAAAAACAGAATATCTTTCTCTTTATAAATGATTTGCCAATCACTGACTTGGTTTCTGTTATGACTGGATCAAGATCACATATTACAGCAGACAAGCTGCCACATTTGAAGAAACCCTTCTAAATCAGTGCCTTGGCATATGAAATTTATTAAGATATAAAGCAACATAAAAGGTCAAATTAGTTTGATAAAGTTTACCAAAGATGAAGTTTTGAACAAGACAAGAGAAAATAATTTTTACATTTTGATTTGTTTACGTTAAAAACCCCTTTTTATGTACGGTCTAGAATTGCTTCCCTTTGCATACGTGTGTTAAACATGAGGTCAAATTTGGAAAATCCACTAAAATTCGCAAATTTTCTTTCGCAACAATAACAAGCATATGGCTGACCATGATTGATTATATGCATACATTATTTTAATGCTTCCTGCTCCGGTAGATAACTAGAGAAATTGATCCTGCTGGTAAAATGTTATCACTATTAAACTTTAATTTGTTAATTTTTAATTTGTTACCATATCCTGATGGTTCTAAAAGTATATCTTGAAAATAAATGGACATCAGAAGTTGAAATATGTTTCTATTATGATCATCACAATTTGTATATATCTTTTATTCTTTTATCTATCAAAATTAAAAACACATTTCCGTACAACATGATTCTACAAAAATCAAACTTCTTCCGTCATTTTAAGTTTTCTTACAGAAGTGTTATTGTCTATCATTACCCAAGCATTTCTCCATATTTTGAAGTAACTGTCATATTTTACCTGTTTTTTCTTCATGTTTTTAAGTGCTTTTTTATCTCCCCTGATTCTGACATGTTTTAGCGCCCTCTCTGTATCAGTAGTCCACTGTATCTGACTTGCTACAATGCAAAGTTGTCCTGGATTTTCTTTTAGCCATTTATCCTTCTTGGCCTTTTTCAGCCCTGTCTTAGTTGTAACTAACCTGTCCATCAGGGTCTCCACCATAGCTGCTTCAACATCACCCAACCAATTCTATCAGTACAATAAAATACATGTTTTACATCTCTTGCATCATTCTGAATTCATACTTCCAATAAAGGTTATATCTACACATGCATTAAAAAGCAGTTACTGATTGAAAACCCTAATTTAGCATGTATAATATCTCACCATTTCCAATTTTCACATAAATTTTTTGCCTTTAACAAATATAGGCAGCCATTAACATACATTACATACCTGTCAAGTTTTGCAGGTTGCATGTCAAAAAGTTTAATTCCTCATTAAAGGTATATAAGTAGTCTACAGGTATAGTTTTTCTGTTTATATTTATTACTACATTGTACTCTGTCTTAATTCTAAATTAGATCCAATTGTTTTTAAATTAAATTGGACTTTAAATTCTAAAGGGTACATGCGGCTCTCAAAACCTCTAGAAATAGGAAAAATTATGAGTATG
Source organism: Modiolus philippinarum (assembly GCA_002080025.1). Lineage (NCBI taxonomy): Eukaryota > Metazoa > Mollusca > Bivalvia > Mytilida > Modiolidae > Modiolus > Modiolus philippinarum. The sequence goes on from MJUU01001870.1 coordinate 6,358, forward strand.
CCATTAAGCTTTTCAATATCTAAGTGTGGAGAATATATAAAACTGTAAAAACAGTAAATTTTATTCAATGACTCAGCAAATATTTCTACATTACATAAAGTTTTCTTCATAATAATGATAAAATATTGGTTAAGTTGGCATTTGATCTCCTCAATCACTTTAGAAACTAGAGACACTTAAGAAACTAGAGACACTTAAGAAACTAGAGACACTTACCTCTACTTGTCCATCCAGGAGTACTCCAGTGTTTATAAAATCTACCTTTTCTCCATCCTCAGATTTCATTGTTAATGCCTTTATATGTTTTCCCTACATAAAAAAGATATAAGTCTTTTACAGCAATTAGCAATGAGGATATGGACACATTGGTTCAGTAACATCTTAAAATTCATTTAAATCTTAGTAAGACCAAGAAACAGTTCAAACAAAGCTAGTTTGAGATATGAAATCTTTTTGTACCAGAGATACTGTATTTACAGTATGTATTCAACTGATCAAAGTTCTGGGAAAGTGATGATAACAATACAGGCCATCAATATTTTGCAATTGTACATAGTTTTTGGATTAATTGGAAGGTGGAGGTTATATTTTGGTTGTTTGTAGTATTTGCTTATTTTACAAAAGGATATGGAGTAAATGAAAATGAGACCATAACAAATATGTTTACTCCAACAGAAATAATTAGTTTCTTTTAGTTTGTGCTTGCTTGATTTTCTGTCTACTTTTATCTCTCTGTGCCATATTTGACTAATTTAAGCTCATTATAATATTCAATGTTTTTATGCTGAAGATTCTACAGTGAAAATTCCAATTGTGGTGTATAAGATTTATTTACAAACAACCACTATGCAACATATTTCATAGTTGATTGTATAGACTTATTCCCATATAACAGTAAAATAAATATACATGTACATGTACATGTATAACACACCAACAATACCTCTTTCTTAATATCTAGAGTAAAGATATTATCAAACAATTTCTTCAGATGAGGCTGTACAGAGTTAGGTGTCTTGGATTGACCGAGGATTTCCAGCAAATCGTCATTAGAAATGAAGTAAAATCTAGGAAATACTCCACGTTTTGTCTCCAAATATGCCTCTAATGATTTCTGTATTCCTTCCAATTTTTTGTTCATTTCATTCAATTCTTCCAATAAACCTAAGTAAAAGAAATATTATTAAGCCAATTGCAGTAACCATTGTGAGGGAGTTTGATTGAGACAATTTTTAGTGTTGGTATCTGAACTTAAAATATATAAGTATGCATTCAGATGCACTGCATATATTTTTCTTGGGCTTCAATTTTTCATGTCTTCATTTAAACATATATCAATACTACTACAAATAAAAGTTAAAGCTGTACATAAGTTTCCTGGAATGTCAATGCTGTCACAAGAGACCATTCAAAATTTGAATTGTTCTATATTTAACTACTGGTAGTCATGATGCATTCTGGTTATTATTGCCTTCAACTTCACCATACATTTTACCTACATGGTATGTACAACATATAAAACCATTCCCGTCATGATGCATTCTGCTCACATTTATCTCTCATTTTAAAGTATATATTATTTGTATGGTGAGTACAGTACATGTCAACCAGTCCTGTAATGATTTATTCTGGTCACTATTGCCTTCCATTTTCGAAATATTTTACCTGCATTGTGAGTACAAAATAAACCACATCTGTCGTGATGCATTCTAGCCCTTAGGCCAACATTTTTTTATAATCTATTTTAAGTTTAACAAGTGGGTTGGGGATGAAATAAAAATAAAATAAAAGATTGAAAATATTGGAGGTGGCAAAATAGGTTTCCTTGAAACACATTATTTCATTTTCTGAAATGAGTGCAGGACTTTTGTGCGAAAAGAATTGAAAATAGTAAATACCATATTTGAACTGAAATCTACTGAATACTAAATTGAATTCTATTTTTGTCAAGCCAAATATAACATGTTTAAAGTACTTTTTCATACTATTTTCCTTAGCAAAATGACATTTTACAATAATTTACATCCATTTGGAAAGCGATTTTTTATTTTTTGAGATGCAAGGAAAAAAGGGTAGAGATATAAAATAACTAGAGATTGTGTCTGTAAGACACGGATGCCCTGCCAATAAATTTATCGCAAAAGATGACCTAAGCCAATTGGGCATAAAATAAATCCTCTGTCAGTGAATTGTGATGGAATATTGTGTGTAGTTGCTTAGAAGTGGACCTAAACCCAAATATTTAACAAAGTCATTCAAGCATAAAATGCAGGTCATGGATACCCAATGCTTGATGAAACAGGTAGTTCTCCTATAGATGAATGCTACAGTGAAATTTCATGATGCTACAATACTTAGTCATTGAGAAACAGCCTTAAATGCAAAAGTTAACCAAAGTCACTGAAGCATAAAATGAAGGTCAAAGTCACTTAATTGTGAATGACTTGGGTAGTACTCATCAAGGCAATTAATTTGATGAGACATCAATGTCTTATAATGTGTAGTTGTTGAGAAATGGACCTTAACACAAAATTTAACCAAAGTCACTGAAGCATAAAATGTAGGTCAGAGCCACCTTATTGTCAATGATTTGTGTAGTACTCATCAAAACAATTAATTTGATGAAACATCATTGTCTTATAATGTGAAGTTGTTGAGAAATGGACCTAAACGCAAAACTTAACCAAAGTCACTGAAGCGTAAAATGTAGGTCAAAGAACTATAAGTTGCGGAGGGTATATAGTTTTTGACTGGTCCGTCAGTCCGTCCGTCCGTCTGTCAGTCCGTCCGTCCGTCCATCATCAAGTGGGTACATCATTTGTCCGGATAACTCCTCCTACAGTTTATAAGATAGGAAGTTTTTATTTTGCAGGATGATTGTGAACATATCAAAGATGTGCATGCTACTTGGATTTTGATTTTGGAGAATTTTTCAGAAAAATACACATCGTTGAACTTAGTCATTTTTGCGCATACTATTGTATATAGGGTACATCATTTGTCCGGATAACTCCTCCTGCAGTTTATAAGATAGGAAGTTTTTATTTTGCAGGTTGATTGTGTACATATCAAAGATGTGCATGCTACTTGGATTTTGATTTTGGAGAATTTTTCAGAAAAATACACATTGTTGAACTTTGTCATTTTTACGCATTATATTGCATATAGGGTACATCATTTGTCCGGATAAATCCTCCTACAGTTATTAAGATAGGAAGTTTTTATTTTGCAGGTTGATTGTGCACATATCAAAGATGTGCATACTACTTGGATTTTGATTTTGGATAATTTTTCAGAAAACTACACATTGTTGAACTTTGTCATTTTTACACATTATATTGCATATAGGGTACATCATTTGTCCGGATAACTCCTCCTACAGTTTTGAGATAGGAAAGTTTTATTTTGCAGATTGATTGTTTATATATCAAAGATGAGCATACTACTTGGATTTTCATTTTTGCTGATTTTTCACGAAAATATGCATTGTTGAAATTGGTGAGATAATGCATAAAGGGTACATCATTTGTCCGGAAAACTCCTCCTACAGTTTTTAAGGTAGGAAGTTTTTATTTTGCAGATTGATTGTGCATGTATTGAAGATGTGCATACTACTTGAATTTGATTTTTGCTGATTTTTCATAAAAAATGTACCTAGTCATTTTTAGGCGAGATAATGCTTATAGGGTACACCTTTTGCCTGGATAAATCCTCCTACAGTTTGAAGATATTTTACAGAATGATTGTGCATTTGTAAGAGATGTGCAAAGTACTGGATTTTTATAATCTTTTTTTCGATAATGCAGGATTTTTTCGATATGTGGGGGCGTGGGGTATGTGAGCTTGCTCACTAAGGTTCTTTAATTTCAATCAGGAGCCTCATATCCATAGCATATGCATCTACTGATGAAAGATTAATCTTCCACAACTCGTACAATAAAGGGCTACGCCGAGCGCAGCATGATACGACCGCAGCATGTCGACCACTGAAATTTCAACAAAAGTAGTTTAAAGTGAATGTGGACACAGTAAAGAGCTTGACACAATAATTAGATGGACACAAAAAGAAGCTAGACACAGTTATTAGCTAGAAACAAAATAGGGAATAAATAAACCCTTTTGATTACTTACTGATAAAAACCGTAAGAGCTATGCAAAATATGTACTATCAACTAAAACTTAACATCCATAGAAATTCAAAGAAAAAAAAACCATCGAAATCTCATGAAAAATAAAGATATGACATATTTAGAAAAATTGCAATTTTTGCCCCTTTGACCCCTTGTAGCTTGGAAACGGTAAAAGCTACACAAAATCTGTTGACATACTGCTGAAAGCTTATATCAAGAGGAATCCAAAGAAAAAAATCCCATCGAAATCCGATGAAAAATTAAGATTTTACATATTTAGAAAAATTGCATTTTTGGCCCCTTTGACCCCTTGTAGCTCGGAAACAATAAGACCTACACAAAATCCGTTGACATACTACTGAAAGCTTAGATAGAGGAA
>MJUU01001870.1:20802-33973 GCA_002080025.1 Modiolus philippinarum
TACTGACCCCAAAATCAATAGGGTTCTTGCCCTTCCCTATTCCTTCCATCTGTATAAGTTTTGTTTCAATTGGGCAAGGGATACTCAAGTTATCATCCGGAAACGACATCCGGAAACCCCCACCCCCCAACACCTTTGACCCCAATTATCTTGAAAACGGTAAGAGATACCAGAAATCTGTTGGCATATGTATGAAAGCATTCATTGAGAGGAATCTAATGGAAAAAATCCCATCGAAATCGGATAAAAAATAAAAATTTCCCACACAGACCAAATTTTGGTGCAATAAATTCTATTTTTAGAAATTGTGACCTTGACCTTTGACCTACTGACCCCAAAATCAATAGGGTTCTTGCCCTTCCCTATTCCTTCCATCTGTATAAGTTTTGTTTCAATCGGGCAAGGGATACTCAAGTTATCATCCAGAAACGACATCCGGAATGACGGAATGATGGAATGACGGAAAGGCGAATTCTTTAGTCCCCCGCTTTCGCAAAAGGCGGGGGACACTAAGCTCTTAAATCTATACTTACACCAACTTAAAGTGACCTTTCTCCTTGTATGGTATAATGTCAAGGTCAGTGGTATTCCAGACAGCTTCGATTGTCTCTAATCCCTACAAATACCATAACCTTTAATGTCTTAGACTACACATGATGATATGATATATAGCACATTAATCTTTTTGAACTACTGAATAATCATAATAAATTCATAATTTTGAAATCAACAGAATGTTTGTCCTCATTTTTTTTAGGTTTGTACAAGAATATAAACATAGGTAATCAAAGATTACAAAGTTCGCGTCGTTATGGCACATGGACACAGATACTCAATTTGGCCAGGGTGCTGATTTACCATCCCTAATGTATGATACAAAGGCTAGATGATCTTACCATGTACAGTAACCGAGATCCGAATTCGGACAAAAACTTGAATGTAAGTCAATCATGTGGAAAATATAGGTCAAAGTGACCTAATTTTGCCTGGATGATGACCTACCCCCAAAGATGCATGCACATGCAAGGTTAGATGATCATACCATGTACAGTTACTAAGATCTGAACTCGGACATAAACTTGAATGTAAGTCGATCATGTGGAAAATATAGGTCAAAGTGACCTAATTTTGCCTGGATGATGACCTACCCCCCAAGATGCATGCACATGCAAGGTTAGATGATCCTACCATGTACAGTTACTTAGATCTGAACTCGGACGTAAACTTGAATGCAAGTCAGTCATGCGGAAAATATAGGTCAAAGTGACCTAAGTTTGCCTGGATGCTGACCTACCGCCAAAGATGCATGCAAATGCAAAGTTAGATGATAATACCATGTACAGTTACTTAGATCTGAACTCGGACGTAAACTTGAATATAGGTCAAAGTGACCTTAATTTGCCTGAATGCTGACCTACCCCCAAAGATGCAATCACATGCAAGGTTAGATGATCCTACCATGTGCAGTTACTTAGATCTGAACTTGGATGTAAACTTGAATGTAAGTCAATCATGCGGAAAATATAGGTCAAAGTGACCCAATTTTGCCTGGATGCTGACCTACCACCAAAGATGCATGCACATGCAAGGTTAGATGATCCTACCATGTACAGTTACTGAGATATCAACTCAGATCTAAAAATTAAATGAAAGCCAGTCAAGTGGAAAATATGTGTCAAAGAGACCTAATTTTCTTGGATGCTGTGAGATAGCCCAAGATGCATCTGTACAGTTTGATGACCCTACGCTTCATAGTTGCCAAGATATATACCTAAATGCGGATGCAGACGCGGACGCAGATGCCGGGGGTACTCCAATAGTCCTCCTCAACTTCGTTGAGGTGAACTAAAAACTACAAAGGCAACCAAAACTTGAAAATATAGAAATCAGCCGCAGCCTGCTAAGCTCATCCCGTTGCGCAGCATTGTCACGTGTTAAACATGTCAGTAAACAGGAATGGACTGTAATCATTCCTAATAGTGAATGCCCTCATAACAGAAAATTTGGTAGCTCTCCAAGTAGTAAAATAGGTGTCTCAATAGAAGTTTGACCTTCAAATCATCAGGTAAATTGGCACACATCCATCTAGATGTGTGAATGTGCATTTGGTGACCTTTCTACCTTGAAGGTCAAACTGCTATTGAAAAACCTATTTCATTACCTGGAGAGCTACCAATAATCTAATTGAAACTGCATTAAATAAAAATTGTTTTAAAGACAGGAAAAGACTATAATCATTCCTTTTAACAGTTTCATTCATGCATAAAATGTAATTCACAGACTGCATCCAAAGTATTCATTGCAGCCGTCATCCAAAAATGTATCATGCATACCAATATGGTCTTTTGGGGACATGTCAGTTAGTGGGAATGGACTTTAAACATTCTACCTAGCCAAGTCACTCATGTATAAAATGAAGGTCACAGACACCATCTGAAGCATGCATTGTTGTCGTCTTGCCAAAATGTATCATACATACCAATATGGTTGATGTGGGACATGTTTATAGTAAGCAGGAATGAACTCTAACCATCTTACCTAACCAAGTCGCTAATATGTAAAATAAAGGTCACAGACAGCATCGGAAACCTGCATTGCTGTTTTCTTCCTAAAATGCATCATAAATACCAATATGGTTGATATGGGACATTTCAGCAAGCAGGAATGTACTTTAACCATTTTTCCTAACTGGACGCTGACACAGACAAGGCGGCTAGCGGTATTACATAGGCTTCCCTCACTTTGTGAAGTGAGCGAAGATTCCATTTAATGTTAAAAACTTTCCAGGAAGGTTTGTTTAAGTAAATAAGCTATGTCTTTGAAGTGTTACAAGTTATGAAATCATTCATCATGAAGTTTGTATCTAGCAGTCCAATTTTATTTAAAAGTTTGTCTGACCTAAATAATTTCAGCCAGTTGGGCCTGATTGGTCAGTATTTTCAACAACACTGCTGTTCTAGATCAAGTCACATACATACAGGTCAGCAATGTGCTTAGATAGTAAAATTGAAATAATTTCTACATAAGAGTAGAATTAAAGCCTACTTCTCAATTTTTGACTCAGATTTTCCTTGAATTGGTATGTTCTCTCCTCGCTGAATCTCATGACAAATAACATTTATTTAAAAAACTCAAGCCTAAAATAAAATGACAAACAAAATTCTTATAGTCTCTTCAACTTTTCTTCTATCATACCTGTTCAATAACCAACTCTTTAGTGGCAGCACCAGATATATCACTGATCAGATCAGCATATTGGTCAAATCCATAATCTATAATCTTTTCCAGTGTAAATTCACCTGACTTGGGATTAAAGTCTTTCACCATCTCATTCTAAAATGACATCATGGAGATAGACAAATGAACAGAATGAAATCGTATGTATAAAGTTACGTCATTTCATGTTTTAAAGATACATTATAAACCCTCTTTCATACCTCTCAATGCAATCAAGCTTCTATAGAATTCTATTGTATACCAATTTGTACTGCCTGAAGGGGTTTACCTTGATACTCCAGTGATGACAAATTGGTATACAATAAGACAAAAGACAGGAGTTTAGAAGGAGTTTTATAGGTGTTACAAGAGGAATATTGGTATGTTCATTGAAGAATTGCAAATAAAATATGTTAATCATCCAGGAAATCTGCCATAAAGCAAACTTATTTTATATTTAATGAGGAATTGAAAAGAAAAGCATGTTAACAGCTGTTTTTTACCTGTATCTTATCCCAGTGTCTTGGTCTCATTGCATGATTTTTCAAGTCATTTATCAATGGCATGGTACGTCTAAACTGGTCTAGTCTACTTTTACTGGTCTCTACAATTTCCCAATTTCTTTCCTACAAATATAAAATATTATAAGTCTAAATTTTACTAAATTGTAACTAAAACATAGAAAGCAGCCACCACCTGTTAAGCTCATTTCATGGAGTAACATTGTTTTTATTTATTCTATGTATGTAATAGCCTAAATATACACACATGATTAGTTTTGAAAATAGATTAGCACTATATTATTTTTGTCAGATGTGGAACATGTCAGTAAGCAGGAACGAACTTGAACCATTCTACAATGCATGAAGGTCAGACAGCATCTGAAGCAAGCCTTGCAGCTGTCATCCAAAAATGCATTATACAGCACAATATGGTCTATATGAGGCATGTCACTCAGTTGGAAAAACTTTAACTATTCTACCTAACCAGTCAATCATGAGTAAAATGTAAGTCACAGACAGTAGCCAAAGCGTGCATTGCAGCTGTCATCCCAAAATGCATCCTGCATAGCAATATGAATGATGTGGGACATGTCAGCAGGGATGAGATTCATACATTTGATGACCCGCGGAAATAACCGGAAATCAGCCTGGCGGAAGTATAAAAATACATATAATAACGAAATCGGTCAGTATCGGACCCGCGGAAATCCGCGATTCCGCGGAAGTATCACATCCCTGTGTCAGTTAACCAGATTCCGATGCCATCACTCAGGGTATCACATATGCTCCCCCTTTATTATGTAAGACGAGCTAAAAAATGCATGAGTGTTCTAACTCATATCGCCAGTACTATTAATGTATATGTGTTGTATTGAAGAAATCCTGTATCTCTAAAGGAATGCCAAAGTCAAATATTAGTGTGTATAATAGGAAAATGATTGCTTAAAAAGTACCATGAAGTTGAAAAAGTGAAGCAAAAAATGGAAGCATACCCTTATGACCTCAATAGACTTAAAAAACAAAGTTCAATAATCTAATGTACTGTGAATTCATTTAATTTCATGGGTACCAATTTTCGTGGGTAGAGATAAAAAGACATTTCGTGGTGTACGTGAATTCGAGGATTGCCGCTTGTTCCAAAAAAAAAAACTTAATTAATAAAATTAAAAATCTAAAATTCTAAAATTCATGGCTTCAGTGCCTTCAGTATTGATGTCAAAACACCAAAATTGTAATTAAAGTGTCACCTGTAATTAACAATTCATAGTAATGTGTAGATATTATGTACTTAGGTAATCATCTGACATAACCTTACTCCATTCGTTATCTATAAATAGACACCTGTATTGATTGCAAAATAAATATGTCCTTTTCAGCAGAACATTATTAAAACTTTAAAAGTTTAATTAATAATATAATATCAAAACTAAATTGAGATGGTTCTTGTCCAAACTTCTTAACTGAAAATCAACACTTTAGTGTAGTTGAAAAACAAAACAGGAAGCCAATTACCGCTGATCTGGGAAACACTTGGAAATAAAGCATTTTAACTTATTTTGATGCTATTATAGGTTTAAGAGAAAGCATATCTACCTTTTCTTTGATATATCAGTTTGTTTGGGCTCAGGTACATGTGCAAGGTTAATAGCCTTCTATGATCAGCATTATGTTCATTCAATTGTATTTGACCCCAGAGTATTTGACGCTTGCACAAGAAAATCATATTTCGTCGAGTATTTGAATTCGTGGTTTGTGGACACCCACGAAAACCACAAAAATTGGTACCCCACGAATAAAAATGAATTCACAGTATCTGAACTTGACATATTTATGTTAATGTTTTTTACCAGCTTATAGCTAACAGTCAACTGTATTTGAACTTCCCATATTATGTTACCATTTGTATCAACTTACAGCCAATAGCTTGCTGTATTTGAAAATTTTCTTGTGTAATGTTGTTGATGTGGTTTCCATGGTTTCAGTCTTCAGATCTAAGAATTTGTTATGTTTCCATTCTGCCCACAAACCTTCCCATTCCTTGTTGATCAACCAGATATCTTCAAGATACTGTAATTCCTACAAAACAATACCCATAATGTGTTTTACAAACCTAGATATATTATTTAATATATAACCATAGAGTAGGATTCTGTTCTAAAAATTTACTGATGTCACTAAACCTAACCTTGTGTATTCAGCATAGCGGTTTTTCAATTTACTAATTGTAGGTCCTAATTGTAGAAAAAAAGGACAACTCCAATAGTGCTGCTTATGGAACATGCTATAACATGTAAGATTATATAATTATTGTAGGAGTTCTACATCATATGCCCTCAGACAAATGTCAGCCTTTAAAATGATAATGACAAAAGTATAGCTTATTAAAAAATAAAGGCCTACGCCGAGCGCAGCATAATACAACCACAGCAATTCAACCATTGATATTTGAGCAAGTGTATTTTAAAGTTAATGTGGACACAGTAAAGAGCTTGACACAGTAATGAGCTGGACACAAAGTAGGCTTAAGGAACATAAAAATTAGTCCTTTTAATACCTTAAAGCTCAGAAACAGTAAGAGTTACACAAAAGCTGTTGACATACTACCAAAAGCTTACAACAAGAGAAATCCAAAGAAAAAATCCCATTAAAATTCAATGACAAATAAAGATTTTACATTTTTTGAAAAATTGCAATTTTGACCCTAACAGTTCAAAAACAGTAAAAGATATGCTAAATCTGTTGATTTAAGGTAGATAGACACTTATATTAATATCCATCAGATTTTGCTATTAGTCTGCTCAATTTAAGAACCAATCCTACCAACCCAAAATCTGTAATAAAAAGTATGGTTTACCATACTTGTTTTTTCTAGAATAGAGGTCAAAGTTTGCTCATTTTTAGCCCTTTTTCACCTAATTTTACATAGAATGCATGGGGAAAATATGGAAATGCAATTTTCAGATTAATAGAAATTAACCTGTTTTCCATGAGTATTTTATATATTTTTGAAAGTAGATAGTTTATCATATAATCTATTACATTGATAAAATGTATATGTCACCATGCTTTTAACAGATAACGAAGTGTCCGGATTAAACATTATTTATGGGAAAAGGGAAGTAATTCGCGGAAAAATGGACAAATTATGACGTTTCACATGTGTCAGTCAATTATGACGTTACAAAGGAAAAGCCGTCAAATTACTGTTCCGACCCGAAATCAAACCTAACCCGTATTCTACTCTTTATTTTTCAAATGGGCGATTGAATTGCACAGTGAAACATTGTCTATTTACCTTAATACTGAAAGTTTACAACAAGAAGAATATAAAAAAAAAATCCCACCAAAATCCAATGAAAATTAAAAAAAATTAGGTGATATGCGCATTTGCAATTTTGGCCCCTTTTGGCCCCTTATAGCTCTGAAAAGAAGCAAATTATCAAAAATCTAATTGTTAAGCACTATGTTCATTTATCATAAGGAACCCATTGCAAAAAATTGCATCTAAATCAGACAAAAAGTAAGAAATTAATATTTTTGAGATTTGCCCCTTTTAAGCCCCATTTTTCTCATGAATGGTACATCCGACGTGAAATCCGACAAAAGAAACCCCATCAAATTCTTATAAATAATAAAGATTCTACAGCTCAATATATGAAAACACCCAATTTGTCCCTTTTTGGCCCCTTTTTTGAAAACGGGAGGAACCACAATATAAATAACACATCCAAGCCTTTTGTGCCAAGGAACATTGTTTTAAAATTTGGTAAGGATTGATCAACTGGAACTTAAGTTATTGACCAAAAACAGAAGTGTCTACAGACGACGACAACAACAGCACCATACCAATATATGACCTCAAAATTTTTGCGGTCGTATAAAAATCCAAAGAATTTGCCAATGAACTGCTAACATAAAGCATTATGATTGAAAATCAAAATGATTGTTTTCAAGGAGATTGCTGTAGAATTTTTTTAATCCAACTGGTGAACAAAACTATCAGATTGTATGTAAATATGCTGACTATACACTTTCTTTTTGATGTTGTCCATGGAATAACTTTTTCAAAGCTCTATAATAACCATTAAATTGATACTGTACCTTCTCAAGGAATACTATCTCCTTATTTGGAGGTTGATCAATCTTGAAGATATTCAAACCAGCACGAATTTCCTGTTGGGTCTGTTTGAAGGCACAAACTTGTTCCTGTACATTTTTGATACTCTCCAAAGCTTCCCCTGTACCTATAGTACTGGTAAATGGTCCATTCTTCTGGAAATTTTCTAATAAGGCATGTACTTGTTTTTTAAATTCATCTGATTGGGCTAGCAAACCAGTTTTGAAAATATCCTGAAATTTGATATACAGCTGTATGTAAAATTTATACATATGAAACTTCTTTAAATCTCACAACCAAATTAAAGTTAATAAAAAAATGTCTTTTCAGCCATGTTTCATAGGTTAAAAATTAAAACACAAAAAAGTATTGTGTGTATTGGTAACACAGTCAAATTTTTATGGCTTAAACATCCAAGGAACTAAGAAAACAATTTGAGCTAGAGCAGTGTTTGAGCCATAGAGGACAAAATATGTTATAACTTGAACAAAGAGACAAAAAAGGGTTTGCAACATCCATGGTATTTGAGATATTGCAGTTTAAGCCATCAAATTTCAACTGTATTTGGAAGAGCTTTACAATAGGAAAGCTACATTCAAGCCCAACAAAAATAAGATTCCGTCCAAAAAAAGTTTTTTTTTATAAATTACAACCATGAAATATAATACAAGACTTCATTAAAAAGAAAAAACTATTGTCTTATCCTTTTTCAGCAAAACCATGTAACTCTAACAATGAAAATTAACAAATTTTTAATCATACCTTGTGTTTCTTCAGCATAGCTTCAGCATCTTTCAAGCTCTCTTTGAAAATATGCCATTCATCATTTAATCCATTCAGCATAGTCAGGAACTGAAATAACAAATATTATTTGACAGTATTTCCAATTATAACTAAACTCTCTGCAACCATAAGATTTTCTTTTGGCAGAACTTTATCATCACCATGCAAAAGCTAAGATGCTACTGGATGATTTTATGTACCTCTGTTTAAATTGGTTTCTTTATTCTTGTACAACATACCTCATTATATTAAAGGGTTATTGCATGAATAATGGGGAATATTGTGCCGAGTAGAATTTTATATTGCACGAGTTTGCGAGTGCAATATATATTCTACGAGGGATAATATTCCCCAATATTCATGCAATAACCTTTTTATTGTATAGCAATGCTAAATTTTCTGTAAAATATGGATTTTGGTTGTCAATGACGTCATGAAATTCAAGTCAAATTTGCACTAGTGCAATATGAAAATTTATTGCACGCTTACATTTGGTTGATTTCTTAGGGAAATATTATATTGCTATACAATAAATCAGTATACCATTGTATTTTGGACTATAAAAATAAAGTTTGGACTGAATGCATTTTTTGTATCTCTTACGCCCTCCAACCATGAAAAATAATCTTACATTTCACAATGTACAAAGAACAAACAAATTAAAGGTTGCTTTAACTGAATGACTTGAATCTATCTTACTGCATCTTCAACAGGTACTTGGTATTTCTCCAATATCTGGAATTCTTCTGTAAGGGGAGCAAACTTGTCCTCTGTATCCTGTAACTCTGCATGTAATTGGTCCCATAGATTCAGACTTATCCCTAGTTCTGACAGTGTTTGCGGTGGCTGACTAATCCTGGAATTGACCAATGAAAATTTTAGATTCGTCTTAATCTTTATAGGAGATTAAAGCATTGAAGCATTCCTATGGAGACTTAATAAATATATAGACAAATGAATACCATTGTTGCAAGCTAAAAGGAGGATAACAAAAATTAAAGGTAAAACAAGCATGGCTAAAATTAGAAGTTAAAGAGTAGACCCTGAAGTGGTCCCTATTTTTTATCAGAAAATAATGAAGTTCTACTAACCTGTCTCCATTTTCTACCAGATAAAGATGAAGCTCTCTAAGACTGGTGGTAGACATCTTTTTCAACAGTTGTGTAAATTTATGTTGCCATTCCTGACAATGACTAAGAATAGCATACTTCAGTGGTGCACAGTCCAACATCATAAACTGTATAATACATATAGTCTCATGTGCCTCAATGTTGTTAGCTACTTCATCATACCTTCAAATCAAAAATTAAGTGCTGTATATATCCCAAAACAAAACAAAATTATTTTCATTTATTATATTTTCTTCTACATATCTATATTGACTTCAGGTCTAGTTTACATTTTCTCTACAGACTTAAAAACTAAGGCAGGGTAAGATTTAAGCGCTTTCCTGTTTGCCCGCTGCAAGTAAAATCTGTGCAGGTTAAGTTAAATTTGATGCTGACTTGTCCTCTTGTTGAGTTGTAATTTATTTATTTTCAATTCTGAATGTGGAAGGGCAAGTTGATTTTAATCAAATCATAAATTTACTTTTAATTCATAAAATGTTGTTACCTAAATTTGGTATGCAACACATCACCTACCCTTGATGCATCCACACACCAAGCTTGAAGATCCCAGGAGCAACGGTACAAAAGTTCTGCTCGGGACACAAAATGAACATGATTTTACTATCACAAAGGTCAAAGTCAAGGTCACAGTGACCTAAATTTGGAATGGGACACATCATCTTCCCATGATGCATCCACACACCCAGTTTGATAATCCTAAGTGCTACAGTACAAAGCTTCTGCTCCGGACACAAAATGCACATGGTTTTAGTATCATAAAGGGTCAAAAGTCAAAGTCAAGGTCACAGTGTCCTAAATTTGGTATAGGACACATCACCTTCCCATGATGCATCCACACACCAAGTTTGATAATCCTACAAAAGTTCTGCTCCAGCACGAAATGCACATGGTTTTACCATCATAAAGGTTAAAGTCAAGGTCAAAGTGACCTAAATTTGAAACGGGACACATCTCCTTCCCATGATGCACATACCAAGTTTGATAATCCTAGGTGCTATGGTACAAATGTTCTCCTCCACACATGAAAGGGGACAGACAGACTGACAAATGGACAGATGGACAGACAGACAAGGTGATTCCTATATAACCCCCAAACTTCGTTTGCGGGGGTATAATTAATTTCATTACATTTTTCTTCCAAATATGTCAAAATTACAAACAAAGGATAACAGTAAACACCTACAATGGCCGAAAACTACAATCACATGACACAATTCACAAGCAAACTGAACTAGAAAAACACTAATGAAGACAAGAGACATACATAAATAACTATAGGAACTCAGGATAGCCGGACTTGGTATCGGAAGTAGAAAAAGCCAGTCAATTCCTATTTCAAAGCAAAATACTGTAATTGTTTTTTATTGCTTTACTAAGCACATGTAGATCTAGCATACATTTGTAACTTAAATGTGTTTTGAAAAGATATGCTAAGTAAATGAGATCCATTAAATAGGTAAAAGTTTAGACCCTATAGATCTTAAGGTGGTTCGGGGGACTAAGCGAAATCCATCAGAATTTTTCAATAGTTTGCAGAATTAAACTTAAGCTCACAATCTTGCGCCGAAAATAGGAAATTTTTAGTTGAAATGTTTAGGAAAATTATCATTTTTTAAAAATTAATCAAGTAACATCCATGAGAATTTTGATTAATTTTAAATATTGCTAGCCCCTGTATTGAACTTTCTAAAAACAAAAAGAACTAGAAAATGTGTTTATAAAACACGGATGCCCCGCCGACAAATTTATCGCAATAGATAACCTTAGCCAATCATAAATGGAATTTAGTTCTCTGTCACTGAATTGGGATGGAATCATCAAGAAGTACTGTTACAAATGAATATTCATTAAATATTTGTTTAGTAATGGATGTAAACAAAAATTTCCTAACTAAAGTCGCTAAAGCATAAAATATTGGTCAGGTTATAAAATCATCCATGAATTATGCAGAACTCACTATGGTGATTTATTTGATTAACCACAAAGTTGCTAATAAATTGGCCTAATGCAAAAATTTAACATAGTCATTCAAGTGTAAAATGTAGGTCAAAGTCAACGAATTGTCAAAGAATTTGGTAGTTTTCACTAAGATGAGTCATTTCATGAAAAATTGTAATGTTTTGTTGTGTAATTGTTAAGAAATGGACTTAAATCACAAAATTTACCGAAAGTCACTCAAGCATAAGATAAAGGTCAAAGACACTAAATTGTCCTTGTTTTGGATAGCACCCTTCAAGGTGATTTATTTGATGCAACACCATAGTGATATCATGTTTAGTTGTTGAGAAATGGACTTAAACGCAAAATTTAACAAAAGTCACTCAAGCGTAAAATATAGGTCAAAGCCACTTAATTCTTGATAATTTGGGTAGTACTCATCAAGGTGATGAATTTGATGAAACATCATTGTGGTATGATGTGTAGTTGATGAGAAATGGACCTTAACGCAAAATTTAACAAAAGCCACTCAAGGGTAAAATATAGGTCAAAGCCACTTAATACTCAATGATTTTGGTAGTATTCATCAAGGCAATTAATTTGATGAAACATCATTGTTGTATGATATGTAGTTGTTGAGACATGGACTTAAAAACAACATCTAACAAAAGTCACTCAAGCGTAAAATGTAGGTCATGGATCCCTAATTGTTGGTGAATCTGGTAGTACTAACCAAGGTGCATATACTGATGTAATAATATTAAAATATTACAAAAGGTTACCAAAATATGGACCTAAATGCAAAACTTGTCATCGGAATGTATGGACGTACGTACGTACGGACGGACAAGGGCAAATATATATGCCCCTTCCACTTCGTGGCGGGGCATAAAAATGGGGGTCATGGACCTTATTATGTAATTATTTCACAAAATCAAAATTTTCATAGTGATTTCTTAGTAAAATATTTTTTGAAATTACCCCCCTTGTTTAATTTTTCATTTTAAAGAATTTTACAGTACAAATACTATTCTGTATTTTTCGTCTAAAATGATTGCTAGACTTATAGAAATGGGGCAATTATTTGAGTTTTAAGTGAAATATTTTAAAGATTTGTCCAAATTTTAAAATGTTTGTATATTTCTTAATGAAAAATACCATACCTATCGAGGCATGAAACATGAAAACAAAATGGCGGAATATCATCGATCCACCTAAATATATGGAAATACTGTAATGAAAAAAATCTTTCATTTTTACAGGTATCCAATAATAATATAACGAAATACAATCTATATTTATTGAAATACAAAATAAACAAAAATGTACTTTTTTCAGTAGGATGATGTGCTTGTCTAACAATAGTTTTAACTATAAAAAACCTATTGAAACATGTTGTATATACAAGAATAAAAGTTCAAAGGAATATTTGCTTAATCTTAAAAGTGAAAAATATTCCATAAATTATACCTGGCAATATCAGC